>JAJIZL010047871.1:0-60384 GCA_023969395.1 Amblyomma maculatum
ATCCGGATTAGAAATCGAAGCTACTAGGCGCGAGGCAACCGGCTATACAGTTATTAATTGCCATAGGT
The DNA here is from genome assembly GCA_023969395.1 of Amblyomma maculatum. Taxonomy (NCBI): domain Eukaryota; kingdom Metazoa; phylum Arthropoda; class Arachnida; order Ixodida; family Ixodidae; genus Amblyomma; species Amblyomma maculatum. The sequence continues at coordinate 69 of JAJIZL010047871.1, forward strand.
CTGAATTGCAAAAATACAAAGGAATATTATCTTTTTTCTTGTTTCACGTTTTTGGTTGGAATATATTTTTCTATTCTCATTCATTTGTGACTATGCCGTAATTTTGTATAACCGGTAGCAAATATCAGTCTCAATAATTATTTTTGTAGTTACTTATCTAAGATTTAACGGCTTGCTAGAGGTAAACAGTGAAAGAGAAGATGCCCTGAAACCAGGTCAAATATCACCAACCTGTTGGAGTCCACCTTTTACTCCTATAAAACACTGCATAGGCATGAGAGCAGGCGAGTGATAGCATAATATTTCAAGCCGAGATCATCCACATTTGGGAACACGATAAAAAAGAATTTCAATCTTCGCATCAAGAAACATCAGTATACACAAAAGTGATACAAAATATTATAATCTTCTTTCTCATTAGCAAGTGCTTTATGAAAATTTGGAGCATATGTTTTTAAAAGCTGTCATATTTATACGTGGGTGCTTCAGTAATCTCGTTCACTAAATAAGCCCTACACAGCAAAACAAGTATTTTTGAAAAGGAGCTGCTACGATTAGGTCAGCCGTCGGATTTTACCAATAACTGCTTCTACTGAGTTTTATTGCACTAAAAATGGAGAACTGGAATGCTTTTTTTGCTATTCGTTGTGTGTGAGGGCCTCATAAATGCCTTGTTGCATACATAATTATCTGCTCGACGTTGTTCAGTGACATACTAACCGAAAATATTTGCATCAAGTGGTACTTTATCAAACTAGACAACATTTTTAACAAAAATCTGGGAATCGCGTCGCTGACATTCTCTTTGCAGCACTTCCTGTTTGTTGCTTGCTGCTCCTTTGACATGACGGCAGAAAATGTTTAATGGTGTATTTATGCATGGCTGCGAATAGGACTATTCTTATGATTTATATTCCAGTTCCTAACGGGCCGCTGAGGGTAAGGGACGCTAGACCCAAATACACATTCCTGAGAGCTAAAATTTGAAAACAAAGAGGAATCTACCTGGACCATGTTGAGCTTTGTTTAATTTTATTTTCGTAAATTGGGCGTCAGGCGTCCTTGTTCTGCCTCCGTTCCCAATAATATTTTTGTCTCAAAAATCGCGGCAATTAAAAAGAATAACATCATCTACCAATAGCTTTCAGGACACAGCGGCTTAATGCACAATCTCTGCGCAGACGCGATAAAGCGAATTGCTCACCAAGACTGCGTTTGTGAGTCGATCCGCTTTTTCAGAGTAGAAGCAGAGGACAGGCTTCGAGCACTTGCGAGGGAGCTCATGTTTGGCATGTGAAATTGTGGCTAGTTAGCGAAATCCCACCTTAAACCACCGGACCCTGACCTGAAGTTCCGGCTTCCATTCGGGCTACTCTGACATGAAGCAACTTTGCTGAGCCACCTGTGATTTGGTGTAGTTCACCAGCTATTATTCATTTGTGACTCATAGCCTGAGTCGCTTTGGGACGTTAAACCCTACAAACCAAACCAAACCATTTGTGACAGGTATAGATAATAGCCCTGCGTCGGCAACATGCGAGTGCGACGAGACTATAGCCCACATTATTTCTCAGTACCCCACATACAGTGCCGAAAGACGGCCTCTATGCCGTGCGCTGGAGCATCTATATGTGCGCCCGCTGACAGAAAGGAAGATTATGGGCCCACTGGCCGTGGCAATTGTCGGTGGTGAAGGCCTTTAGGCACAGCTTCACTTGTTGAGAACCACCGGCCTACGATAACTGTGATTTACTCACTACTTACTTCACCGATTTACTGAGTATCTTTACTTACTTTATATTCCTCCAAATCCATTTATATTTCACTTCTATTCCACTCACTCCCATTTCCAAGTGCACCGGGGAATTGGGGTGGTTTCCTTTATCAGTTTACTTTCCTCCTCCTATTCCTCCTTCTTATGTGGTTGAAATTTCATGTTGCCCTCCTCTTTGACCTGCATCATAGCCTGAGTCGTATTGGAACAATAAAACCTATAAACAAAAAAAAACGATAATATAACTTTAATTCAGAAATTTTTAAAGAATCAGTAGAAGCCCAGAAAGAATACGTTTGGAGTTTACGGAAGACCGTTCTAACAAATTTTCATCATGTTATGACGAGGACTGAATAGCAAAACCCACTCTAAACTTTTTAGTATATGCGAAGCAAAGGCTAGAAAGGAAACAAGGATTATTGGGAAGAAGAAAAATTCTAAACGTTCATGTTCGTAGAAAATGGCGCAGAACTGATCCTCGAGGGTATCCCTGGCTCAGGAATATGAGTGAATTTACATTGAAAAGCCAACTTGAAGCTGTCGACATGGAGAAAACGGCAGTGTCCTGTGCCTGGAGTAGGCGAGCCCGATAAGAAAGTCGTAGAAGCGGCCACGAAACATTTCAGGAGGTAATAGGACCCCCACATAAAATTGTTTAAAGTCAATCAAAATCACTGATTTTTCAATATTTGGGAATTGCAACTTCATAAAAATATGAAGGAAAGATAAGTAACCTATTTATTTCCCGCCTATATCAAGGCACACCACCGAAGATAGATGTACAAGGACATACACCGACATATATCAAGGACATACACCGAAGACAGATGTACAAAAGAGACCCTATTACCAAACCTTCACGAGAACTTCAACAAGCTGCTAAAGACATATCTATCCCTAGTCGGGTGTAAGACGATTTCATTGCTTTTCCACACGAAAAGGCAATTTTTGTGCCTTTAGATGATCCTAAAAGACCTCATTTGCAATGTGACCAAAAGAAGGCTTTTGTTGTGAAAGCAGCTGTAGTTCTGTACGGTGCAGCGTAATGCATGGCTGAAAACGGGGTCATCCCCGAGTATTTTTAGCTGTCAACTAGTCATACTTCGCGACGTTTATCATGTTTGCAGGTCAAATATTTTCCACGAGAGATGCTATAAATTCGTGAAGTTCATAGTGCCATTCTTTTGCCGCATTTACATGGATAGGGCGTATTGAGTGCTTATGAAACCTTGAAGTCGTTTGGCGTAGTAGAGAACTTAAGATATAAGAATAATTTCTTAATCCCCTCTCCCAAAGAAAGCATAATGAACACTCAGCAGAAGAACCGATGACTGAAAAAAACATTTTCCGGACTCAAATTCACGCAAAAACTTCCGGAGGAAGGACGCCTGCAGAATATGGACATTTTCATTACAGAAGTGTCAATCATAAGTTGGTACCTGAAATATTAGGACAGAAAGCACCTTTTTTTCATTCGATTCAGCGTTCTAGAAGACTGAGAATAGTTGCATTGCATTTATCATTTATCCGAGACAAACAAATAGTGATGAGGCGTCCAGGTTACTGGCTGATGCTGTTCAGCGGCAGCATCAGCCAGGAACCTGGATGCCTCATCACTCAGCACTAGAGACACTGGACTCCTGAAAGCAGGGCTATATGACGCAACTGCGCGATTCAGTGTCTGATAATTTTCTCAAGAAAGGGATGAAAAGAAAACAAGCGAACATGGAACGCAACAATGCGGGGGATTCTTATGACTGGCGTGCATTACATTTTAAATGGGTCAAAGAACCTAGCCAAACATCATAATGTTGAACTGACGTATTCTGACAAACCTAGGTGTAGGAGCGGCGAAAGATCTTGTGAGATAAATTATTCGATAAGGAATTTGAATTGCGCTTCCAGGGCTGTGCGATATAAACCTATACCCCTGTCATAACCCTGTCTCATGGCCAGGGATACTTCGGCTAGATGGATGACGCATTAACAACTGGTTATGGCAGCATCGCAGATTTTACTGCTTATTGACCGTTTAAAGCAACTCGCATGTTACGCAAACTATCACTCGAGGACAAAACCTTGCTTTTTCAGTCAAAGAATAAGTCGCAGAGAGAGAGAGAGAGAGAGAGCGTGTGAAGAGTTTCTACGATGGCGATTAATGAAGGCACCTGCGATCCGTCGCGCCCGCTAGCTGAGCAAGAATTGAGCTTCATATGAAATTCAAAATTGTGGGCGCTTCGCGCATCCTCTGAAATCTAAGATGAAAAGGTGAAGAAAAATGACACCATTAGAGAAAACGTTTGTCTTCGCGCGTTGTAATAGAACAAATATTCCTTATAAAATTAGTTCACAATTTGGGCCCTCACAGCATGAGTAGTTGTTTTATGCGTCCCTGCCTAGAGTATCTCCCCAAAAATGGTAGCAAGCCACGGTTTCGTTGAGAAGTAATGCATTTTGCATCTTTTTAGGAATAGAAAGAAAGGTTTTGGACCACGGCAGAAAATTTCCCTATCGATAATGCAGAAATCATTTCAGTGCTCCAGCAGGCACAAATATAAGCTATTACGAATCTTATTTTAATGATGAATTTTCTGCGAGCTCTTATTTGCAATAACGTTAAAAGGCTGCACCTAATAAATTCATATATCTTGCTTTGTTTTCGCAGAATGTCAAAATATATTATGTGTCGCATCTATGTCTAAGGTATACTCGCCGGTGTTTTATTTCTAAGAGTATACAGAAAATTACCCATGGGAACTTACAGCAAGGTTTTTGGAACAGTTCAAACTGATAACAGGACAGGAGCAGTTTAGGTCATCTGAAATGAAAACAAAAGTAGCGCTGTGAAAGGAAAGTATATTTGTCTTCAAGGATAAAAATTAGGAGATGGCATAAAAGTCAGAAGTATTCTGTAACTCGTTAACACAAAACATTTGGTTGGTTGTTCCGGTACTGCACAACCTGGTATCCAAGAAGCACACTGCATTAGCAACATATGTACTTTCGCAAACAGTTATAGAAGTTAAATGGGTAAATGAGGTACTATTAGGAACATAAACATGCCGATTGAAATCCTCAAAATGATGTTAGCAAGGCTTGGGGTATTTTTACAGAACCCTAATATATTTTGTCCTGGAATGCCTTAACATGCATAAAAAAGCACATTTTTGATTTCGAATAACAGGTTGAGAATTCGCTCATCATTTGAGTTTGTCGACATTGCCTGTTGCAGCGTAAATAGTGTTTAGCAGCTTGCTGTAACCAACATGTGCAATGACTTGACCCCTGTTTTAAAACTGCCTGCCCTAGGAAAGGTAAGCCAGCACACATATCCAAACCACAACCCAATTACCCTCCTTTGGAGTCTGTCAGTTTGAACTTCTAGGTTGAAATATTTCCACAGAAGAATGTCTACCAAAGCTTTAAGTAATGCCTGCAACGTGATGCTGTAGTTCATGCTAGATAGACTCATTAGCCTGAACACAGTTTGAACACATCATCATCATCATCATCATCATCAGCTTGGCTACACCCACTGCAAGGCAAAGGCCTCTCCCATATTTCTTCAATTAACCCGGGCCTGTGCTAGCTGCATCCACTTGACAACTGCGATGTTCTTAACCTCATCCGCCCACCTAACGTTCTGCAGCCTCCTGCTACACATTCCTTCGCTTGGAATCCAGTTGTTACCCCAAGAGACTATCGGTTATCCACTCTTCGCCACGACCTGCCCATGCCCATTTCTTCTTCTTGATTTCCACTAGAATGTCAGTAACTTGAGTTATTTCTCTGACCCACTCTGCACGCTTGCTATCTATTAATGTTACCCCTACCATTTTTAGTTCCATAGCCCTCTGCGTTGTCCTCAACTTGAGTAGAATCTCTTGATTAGCCTCCACGTTTCGGCATCATAGTCGAGTACCGGCAAGACGCAAATGTTGTATGCCGTCCTCTTGAGAGATACCTGTAAGCTGCTAGGCATAGTCTGCGAGTGCTTGCCAAATGCGCTCCATCCCAATAACTCGCAAGGACATGTACTGCTTACGGCAATTTATTCTTTAATATCCTGCAGATTATTGAACTTCATCGTGTGACTAAAACAGCTGCGCAGGATCCATAAATTTGGCATTCTCGTTTATGACAGATCATGATCATCACATGTTCAAAAGCGACTGCTGCTGCGTGATTACTGTATTTCATCCATAATATAAACTACAATTCTGAACAATCTTCTATGTTTTTACTATTTTAAAATAAACTGAGAAAACTAAAGACAGGGCAGACAAAAAAACACAAGCCCAAAGCTAATATTCACCAGACTACACGTGCATTGAGCACAAAATTGTTCACTATATATTGTGCAGAAAGTAAACGTTATTTCAAAATCAAGCGCCCCGACCCATCGAACTTAGCAGGTCCCTTGGAATTGTGGATGCTTCTTGAGCCGGTAATCCTACCAAGTGACTGAGCTGCGAGCCACTGCTCCATTATATGACTTCCTAATAATATTTGAAGACGGCGTATCGTCTTTCTACTATAGCGAAACATGGAGCCCGTGCGGAATCTATATTGGCAGCTCTGACTAGAAAAGGCCTGCCAGCGGTTATTGGAGATCATCGGTGCTCCCTACATTTTACTGATACTTAACTTCTAAAGTAACTGCGGGCGTGATGCATAAATTGGCCTCTTATGAACCATTGAGGGTATCCTACTTCAGCTACTTATATAAATCGTCGTCATGCCCAGCGGAACGATTGCGCACATTTATTTATTTTATTATAATTTCGGACAACACATGATTTAAAAGTGATGTTGCTTGTGAGCACAGCTTTCTTGAATAGCGTATTATAGCCCTCAGCAATCGTTTCCAAGCAGTTAAATTCACAAAAGTCTTGGAAATTCAAGGAATACACTTTCAAAAATATGTGCCAAGATTTTCTTTTGAAGTCCTAACTAGTCGGACAGAGAACGGAAATATGGGGAAAGTTCGATTTCCTATTTCAAGGACACCAAAGCATTTGCTTTATATATGTTCACAACAGTTTGCAATTGAAGCTTAACAAGGAATGCGCAATTTTGTTGATCATTTTCGCGTATAACTGCAGCTTATACATCGTTCGGACATTTCCTTCCTTGACCTATATCAAATAATTGGCGTTGCTCAACTTCAGACTAGACATTCTCCGTTCAGCGGTGGCTAAACTTGCAGCCCAATAAATACTAAGGCATGATGATATGATATATGTGGAGCGCGGAAAACAATGTGCGTGACATAAAAAGTGCCGGTTAGTTCTGGTTTTACATGATCTGCCGGTAGTTTTAGATGAAAGCACATGATCCTTTCGCTTTGATGTCGGCCGAGAAAAGTGCCTAACTGAACTTTACCCTGCCTGCAACAGTTATAAGTAAGAAGAAAATAGCTATCTTCCAAATATTACTGCCTGCAATACGTGGATATTAGGTGCTGCAAAGGACAGCCGGACCGCAGAAGAACGCTTTCATACAATAAGTAGAAGGACATTTTACGTAGATAAATGTGCTTTGTTTCTAGCGCTATTCTCACGCTACGCCTGTCCCTACAAATATTTCTAATTATATCGTCTTCATTTGAAGAAATGCTTTTCACCTGCTGCAGAATACATTAGACATCATTCTTAAACAAGTACCTGGCGAGGAATACATTATCTATCACACGCATAATTGTTAAGGCCTTCAAGGCGCCTGGCAAAAATATTCTGGAAGAGGTGAGGGAAGAGGAAGAGGAAGAGTATATTCGCAGTTTTTTGAACCACAGAAAAATACCGCAGAATATAGAATCCCTTTAATGCAATAATAATTTGCCGACTTTAGAACTTAGATATATTTTATTGAAATCAGGCAAAGCATACGAACAGTGCCCTGTGTTTGTGGCTTTCGGGCTTCGCCTATTTCACGCCTGTAATATCAGTCAACAGGCATGTGTACAAATCCAGCCCTCGTTAATCCGCCTAAATGTAGCGTAGATATGCCATTAGGAAATCATTTTTTTTAATAAACAATCGCTTGATTCTTTCATCTCACATTTAAATCATGATATCTGCGTACTTCAACCACTACAATTTACCTAATATTTTTAATTATATATTCTTTAAGATGCATAAAAAGCGAAATAATTACAAGTGGCAGTTGTCCTTATTAATTACACTGGAATGCGACACATGCATGTTCAGTGTGGAGAATGAGCGATATGAATGTTTACAAAACCATTCGAATAATCATGCATTCTTTTTCAGTAATACCTTGTGATACGGTTGTTAAATGAAGTCCGCGAATTAACCTACAGGCGCGGTTTACCTATTCCATGTCCTGAGGCTTTCTTTCCAGTGCTGGTGGTTAGGATTCACATGCCACAAGATAATAATTAAAACCGACCAGAAATATTTGCGGGCACTTTCTGTAACCTGTCATTTCTGTTATTCTTAGTATGGGAACTGCCGAATTCAAATAACTATAGTGAGTTTATCGGCTGTTTATGCATTTGTGATACGAAGAATTTCCGCATTTATTACCTTGGTTGAAGTAGCTGCTATTTCTTACATAGCGAGTATTTTCATGAAGTAAAACGATCAGCCATAATTAGATGGATACATGCCTATTGGGTGATATGAGCGATAGTTAGTGTAAGTTGAAATAGACAGTCAGGGACTAAACCAGAAAGCGAACGAATGCACAGACACTGCAGGCAAATGTACTGAATATTGAGGATACTTCTGAGTTTCAAACAGAAAGAAGGGAAAGCATGATTGTCTCCCGTCAGACACTCGTCTCGCGAATTATCTTCTTCGAGCGCTCACTGCACAGCATCATGCACTCTGATATTCCCTTTTTAACCATTCCCTTATTAACTCATCGTTTCTCTACTACATGCACACGCGCGATTGTATAGCCATAGGTCACGGCAATATCTGAATTGCTTTACTACAGAAGAATATTTCCCTCTTTAAGCACACCGGACGAACGTTTCTGCATGGCCTGGACGCAGGATTCATAACACACCTTACGTTTTCTTTCCTCCCGTAAAATTTATTGGATTACCTGCTATCCCCTTACATTGGTGTTTTTGTTATGATAAACTTTGTACCCATAGTTGATGGAATCTCCGGAGCGCAACGTAGGACGTCCAGTTTCACTAAGCCGGATTTTTCTACACCCCAAAAGCGCCGTCGCTGGTGGGGTCTTCACTGAATGAGAGCCTGAACCCAGTGGAGTTACGAGCATCAGAAGACAAGGCACACTCTGTCATGCTAATTGACATTCAGCCTACATTTCAAGACATTGGAAATTGTATACTGTTTTTGTGCACGTACCGTAGTTGTATTCTTCGTCTTCCAAAGTACTTGTCTCTGGAAGCAATACGCAGAAAAAAGCAGTGTTTATTTGCATGCCAAGGTCAGATATTATATCGGGTAAACTGCATTGATAGGTAAAGCAACATTTTAACATGTCGATGTAATATGAACTATGAAATATTTACGCCACAATACATAGACTGCAAGCCTCAAACGGAGCATTATGCTGTGAAAAGAGTTCAATGCTTGTTACGACATTGAGAATTTAAACACTACTGCTGTTAATTTTACCATAGAGACATTCATCACGAGAATTTCGTGATCTCATAAGGCCGGCTGAACAGAGCTATGTAGTTGACGGGAACTGCCGAGGTTGTCGATTAACTCGTTGTTCGGCGATATTATGGCTATTTCTGTTTAGTCAATCTTGTATTTCTTATCGCCATGCATACATAAATATAGTGGGTATCCGCATTCGTCCTGAATAACATGCTCCTGATTTTAATGTCCAGTTTATTGTGGGGTTGTCCATCAATGAGAACACTTCGCCATTCATAACATGTTCGACGTATGCAAATTTTATGAACTTCAACGTATTCAGTACTTATGAAGTGGGTTGCCGTATTGCGCGACTGAAGCAGTACTACGTCTACGCTTTAGGCAATTTGCATTAGATATCACAAATAAAGCTTCATGCAATAAATGTGGAATGAAAAGGAAATAAAAGACTTAGGACTACTCATAAGTCACGCACTACTAGGGCCGTTACATAACAATAGCAAACAGTCCAGGATAAATGAGTGCATCCACACTGGGGAAAAATTATGGACCATTTAGCGTTCTTATACAAAATGTAAAAAAGGGGGGTTAGCAATTCGCTTTCACACCTGATTGTGTTGCCGTTTAGACGTCAGCTTTGAAGGTCATGAGCCCTCACACAATGACCTCCGAATCGGTGCGCGCTGGCTTTGGTACAGCGTGGCATAAATGTTTCCATCGCTTGTGTTCTGTATTCACTATGTACGGATAGACATTGATAAAGATGATGAACTTTGAGGCTATTCTTTTTCACTAGCAGACAATTTATTGCTCCTTAATAAAAATGCTGTTTCAGTCCTGCCGCTGCTATTGCTTGCGAACTAACACTGGCCATGGGTTCTGCTAATTGCCCCATGCCTACTATCAAGTGGCGAAGGTCAATGACCAGGCAACCATTAGCGTAATTGGCGAACGCCGGTTTCGGCTTCTTGTAACCTATTAGCTACCGCCTATCTTATGACTTATGGTAACAACCGGCCAAATCTCGGCAACATTGACAAATGACGATTCACAATGCACATATATTCAACCTCTTAACATCTGGAAGGACCAATTAACTCCCAGCTGCGAAGAACAGACATAAGAAAGCAAAATGCTAGAAAGCGGGATATAGTGGTACGCCACAAATGCAGAAGGAAATTTGAATGAAAGAGAGTTGTGCCTCAAAATAGCAGCCTTTCTACTTGGCATCTAATGATTGCCTGCTCTACTTCATACCTGCAACACATAAAGATAAGCCATGGATATAAATGCTATGCCCATTTCTATGGTACTCCTTGCTCCCATTTTGCAATTGGTAAAATATAACATGCAGTATTACTCGAAAGAAAAAAATGTAATCTTAGGTTAGGTTTACAGTCCAGAATTTGAGGAGCTTATGATTTTAAAAGCAGTTATCTACAGTTGGGGCAAACATCATTTCTACTTTAAATATGACTGAAAATTATGCATCAGGTAGAGTAGACGGGCCAGTTGGTACATGATCACTAAGAAACACCGCGCACTTTTGACAGAACACAGACAGTAAGACGACACAATTCTTACACCATGTGTCCTGTCGAAAGTGCGCTGTTCTTCTTGGGAAAAACTATGGCTTACACCTGTTGCGAAAAGCAACGTCAGAATTGCAGATTGCCCGAGGAGGGGGAAAGCTGCGGTAAACGTTGACTTGTATTTTATTTTATTACATGCGGTTTCGATTTCACGTTTTAGTATGAGCTTTACGTAGCCATAAAATATTAGATTTTTATCAACACTGCTGAACCAAATGTGGAACGAAAGGTTTTGTGGCGGGCGACAGAGCGTTGCATCAAATGCATTCTGTGTTCCGTTGGACGCATCACATTTCACAGGCGTTAAGACAGAATCTACTTTTAGGTCCTGAGCATGTGATGGGGTAAGACGCTTTCCTGCTCCATTCGATCAGCTCTCAGTTTGCGGCGCGCGCATGCACAGATTGGAAACTACCCTTCGCATCTCCACACCGACGCGCGCATCAGCTGGGATGCCGCTAATCTCCTCCTTCTCTGTAGCGAGCGCAGCCGGCGGCAGAACGGGCGCCGACCTATGACGCAAAACCAGTGTTTGCACAGGCGCACTGCCGTTCTATATCGGGCGCCGCGAAATACGCTACTGTTTCGCTCCTCGGTTCGTGGCACAGTGAATGACTTTCCGCATAAGCATCCCTTGACCCTCGTTGATCATCATTCAGGGGCAGAAGTCTTCCATTGTTACGACATCGTCTCTACGTCGAACTTTAGGGCACACCGCCATCACAGCGTTCGAACGAACTTTCTCTCTTTGCAAATCGCCGTTGTCATTTTTCTGTACCAGGATAGCAACTACCGAATGGTCATCACCGGTGGTTTCCTCGCCTTCTCCGTCTTCTTCGTCTTGTCGTTGTTTGTCTGCAACAGCGGCGAAATCGGTTCCTATAGGCAACAGGACACTCTTTCAGGCATCTTTTGTACCTTTCAGTAAACCTTTTGTTGCAAAATTATAGCTCAGACTTAAGCTACTCCTTTGAGGGTATGACGCAATAGCGTATGCTACCAGGCCACATATAAGGCCCTCTTTGACTCAGTCATTTGAGTGTAGGGGTAGCGTGAAGTTAAATGTCCTGGCAGGCTGATCCTAATGTCAGCGTCCACATGAAAGGGTATACAGAGTTGGCGCTTTTTCAACCGTCGCAATGCCGTCAAAATGCTAAAGGGGTGAGTAGTGCAGCTTTCGCTACAAAGGCACACATCTACAGCGTTTTGTCATTAGCGAAACCACAAGCCATCCAAATGCTGCCAAACCGGCTTTTGTTCTGGGATCCTTCCAGCATGACACCAAGATGGTCGTCGGAAATTGTGTGTGAGAAAGTGCTTTCTCACGGTGCGCTTTTATGGTCGCACCTAAGCGCCTCCTTATGCTCAATGAACAAGGCGTGGTTGCGGAGGGGTAGAGAATCTACCACAATATCCAAGGGTAATGTCAGTCTGTATTCCAATCTCAGCATTTCATTTCAAGCCAAGCGTGAGTTGACCTGAAAGTCCCTGATAAATCAGCCATGTATATAGTCCTTTGATGTTACATTGTAAGTAAAAGAAGTGCACGACGATGGGGTATTAGTAATAGATTCCGCCTGCGAATCACATGACGATTTTGTTTCTTGCTGATAACGCCGACATCAGACTTTGTGAAGTACAAGGCTTTAAAATGTGACATCTGATAATGCAGCCCTGAGAATTAGTAAATATTGAACTCGAAAGTTTCCACGCTCCCTTTAGGAGAAAGAAACCTCCTCATCCTCGACTCTGGTATCCAAACACCGGCAATGTATGGCCGCCAGAAAAGGTAATAACTGGCACGTTTCTCTGACTGGTGCCTTAATAGCAAGCATTGACCTTTAAATTCGTCATTCGCTCATTACGAGCGCGATTTTTCGCCCTCCGTAAAGCAGCTGATGGATGAAGATCGGGGACGTCGTATGTCGTTCATGGCGGAAGCAGAATGGTGGCGAAGGCTGGGCCCAAAAGCGGTTCACCGGTACCGCAGCATAGCCACAGGTCGGGGGGCCAACCACTCAGATTAAGAAATTATACTACTACAAATTAAAAAGTATCAATCAACATAAAAAGAACAGGCATTTTAGTAACCTCACTTGTGAATGAGGTAAGGCATTTTATAAATACATTCTCAATTTTTTTTTTAATCTTGCAACACTCTTATCGCCCCACTCCCTTATGTTGCATCGGTCAGGAGGCGCTGCCAGAGGTAACCAAGGAAACGGAGATAACGAAGCTGACGAAACCCGAAACGGCTTCTTATCGCTGTCTGCTGCTCGTCGGCTGTGGTGCGGGCCTTGGTGCGCCCGGGAAAGCGCAATTTAGTTTTCAAGTCTGAAAGTGTCCCTTTTGCGAAGATTTCGACGTCCTTGCTGGTCGCTGCTCTGTCGTCGTTTGGCGAGATTTAATAACCCCTTGCAACCTTGTTTTTTTTTTTTTTGGTTTCGTCCCCTTCGTCGTGCGGGCAGTGCGAAGTCGTTTTGCAGCAGTGTATTGCGCTTAGAGTTTTATCGCAAGATGAGCCCGCACAAAGTGAGGAAGCGATGCTCTGTGGAACATTGCGACAGCGTGGACACAACCGTCGGTATCTTACCGCTTCCCGGCTGACTTTCACCGTACAAGGTGTTGCACAATTAGACGCGCGCTGTGGAATGCTTCTCCCAGCTAAACCGCGGAATCCTTGCAGTTCAGATTTCGCACAGAAATCGCATTTTGTCGATAGTATTTTTTAATACTAAATTTGTTTGGGGTACTTGCCTGATTCGATCAGAAGAAGTAAAATATTCCCATCGCCTGCGGCGGCGGCGACGCCAGACGAACCGCTGCCCCAGCGATGGGACTGGTGGCGCCACCTCATGCTGCTTACAACAACTTTGTAGCAGGAAAAGAGGGGGCGAACGTTTCTGGCAGAAGGTTTGAGTTGTTGTAAGCAGCATGAGGTGGCGCCACCAGTCCCATCGCTGGGGCAGCGGTTCGTCTGGCGTCGCCGCCGCCGCAGGCGATGGGAATATTTTACTTCTTCTGATCGAATCAGGCAAGTACCCCAAACAAATGTAGTATTAAAAAATACTAGCGACAAAATGCGATTTCTGTGCGAAATCTGAACTGCAAGGATTCCGCGGTTTAGCTGGGAGAAGCATTCTACAGCGCGCGTCTAATTGTGCAACACCCTTTAGATCTGAAGGTTGCCTACAGACTCAATGTATGCTCTAATGCTCCTGTGTTAAGCACGTTTGTTGATTCTAAAGCTATCTGGACTGGTGCAACCTTGAAATTGCCTTGAAAACTGCTGTATACTTTCTGCTGAAGAATTTAAATGTGAAGAGTGATCCCAGTGCTCTATGCTCCGTGTATGTTTTGATGCACCTACTAATTCATGACATTTTTATTTCAACTGCAGCTGTCATAGCTTTGCTTTCTGTACATGCATGTTTCTTATGTGGTGATGTTTGTGGCAGGCTCATCAAGCCTTTTCCATGCCGCGGCTGTGACCATTGAGATTATTAGCCTGCTTAAACAGCGCTACTGTTTGTGCTGTCTGCGACTCGCATTTTTATTGTTGTAATTTGTTGCTGTATTATGAGTATGAAAACCATAATTGTTCACTTGGTACACTCTGTTGCGAACTGGGCACGCCTGCCCCGTTGCACCAGTGTTTCTGGACCGCACCTTACTGTGCTGAGGGACAATAAAGTAAATGGCCAAGACTAGCAGCAGTATTTGTATTATGAATTTGCATGGGCGGCCTCAATTTGTAAGTGTTGCTGCCTTTCTATGCCGCCACTTTTGCCAACCACTTTCATTGTGCTGGAGCAACTGCTTATAAACTAGGGCGTAAACAACAGAAACTCGAGTTCTTTAAGATAGCAAAGGTTGGCGCGCGCTGAAAGGCAACAACCTTCAAAAGATGCAGGCTCGTCACTGCAACGCGGCGGGTTTTTTTTAAAAAAGAACTTGTTTATAATTAGCGCCAAAGTGAACCTATGCGTGACGTCGTTTGACGTCATGGCCCCCCAACTTTCATTGGTCGCTAGAGCCCATGAGCCGCCATGTTTTGTACGTATAGGCGTCTATGGAGCCTTCGCTACCATAGTACATATACCTTGTGTCGTTATTGCCTTTCTCAGTAGACACGTTTTGCAATACATCATTATTTTTTGTCATTGTTTATAAAGGGACATAACGGTTCAGTCAATTTGTTCCTCTAACATTGGCGAGCATTTTTATCCCAAATATAATAATTTCTGACTGAAAACTTAAGCTCAGCTTGCTATGCGCCGAGCTTGTTTTCTACCCTGATATTTAAATATGAACATTCATGTAGCAAAAGTAAAAAATGAAGAAGTTTTTGTGAAGGATAACCTCTGAATCTTCGGCTCCTACAAACAGCGCCTGAAAATAGAAACTTTCGCTTGCCGTGGCAAGTCGACATAAAAGGAGAGTGAAATACCTCACACCGAGAGAGGAGAGAGACCAGCCGAAATATTATGTTGAAGGAGGATCTGTAAGGCCGAACAGAACAGCTCGGTGTTTGAGAGTATAAGGGTCCCATCTGCACCTTCTATTGCGGATCATGGTTCGACTATATCGAGATTTCCTATTCGCCTAAACTCTAACCATTTAATTCGTGACTCTATTACCGTGCCTATTCATTGGGGAGTGCGAGCTACGGACTATGTGGAAGACCAACCAGCATCGATAACTGCCGGGTACCGATTAACGAACTCGTTTTGACTTGCTTTTTCACTGACAATAGGGTGAAGAGATAGTGATGCTTTCGCATCCTCACAATTGAGCCGCCTTATAAGCCAAGCGCCAAGTTATTCATCCAGGTTATTCATTCACAACGACGGCAGCTGCGGATATTCTAGAAAACAAGGTCTTTAATGCTGTAACCTTAATGTTGTTCATCTTAGGCACATTTACTTACGAGTGTAACGAGGATGGTGCATCAAAGTTTCTTGAGTAGAAAACATTATTCACTAGAAGTTACTCGGACATTTAAAGAGCGTTGCGCGCAGGACCTAATAACGTGAAACGAAAAGGGCTTTGTCAATGCTTCCTCAGATTCTTCTTAGCGACAATGCAGCACATTAATTTCTCACTGCTGTATATTTAAAGATTAAGTGCAACTAACGAAGAGTTAGTACTCAGGAGGTTACGAAGTACCCTATAATGCGTATACAGATTATATGTGCGCGAATATGCCTGCGACTATGCCTGCTTATTGCAATCTAGACGAATGATGCGACCCTTTTTAGTCAATAAATAGAAAAATTGTCAAGGAATAAAGCTGTTTCTATTTATCGATATGTGTTTACGAGCATTTCGCTGCCAAGAAGCACTGCTTTTACATTGAAGCTTATGGTTGCTTTTGCCCACTCATAATTTGTTTAAATCTCAAGTTTCCCTCGACCACGTTCTTTGATGTTGTT
This sequence comes from Amblyomma maculatum, assembly GCA_023969395.1. Taxonomy (NCBI): domain Eukaryota; kingdom Metazoa; phylum Arthropoda; class Arachnida; order Ixodida; family Ixodidae; genus Amblyomma; species Amblyomma maculatum. Next base: position 16,477 of record JAJIZL010047871.1, read on the forward strand.
TTCCCGAAACCTGTCCTGGGGGGGACTGCCAAGTAGGGGGCGAGCTGATTGAAAAAGGGTCAAATTTAAAAACAAAAAACTTCCAATTGCGGCCAAATATTTCCAGGGAGCTTTATGCTCCTTTGGAAGCAAAATGTGTTCTTCATTTCTACCAAACACAGTAACTCACCTTCATTATTGAAAAACAAAAATCACGATGTGCAGAAGCAGGAAAAAGTAGGACGAAAATAAAAGCTGTTACTTTTGTGAGCACAAGCGCCTGTAGCCAAAGCTGTGGTATTTCCGGCTCCAGCTTCAATTACCCGTCTTTGACGCATGGTTTTACATCGCTGAGGAAAAAAACTGAACGAATGAACACGAAATTGGATGGCAAGCTTAGCCGTCCTGGTCACTGTTATGGCAGCAATCATGCCCTTACTTTCCCCAGCAAAACCACAAAAGTTCTGAGTACACATATACTCGGTCCCAAAGGTAAAGCCTTTCTATCGCATTTAGCCCAGCAGTGAAAAGGGGTATGGTCATCTGATGAGAAGAGCGGAGTAGCTGGAGAAAGATTTTATGTTGGGAAAGGTTGAGGGTCGCCGGAGGAGGGGTAGGCAGCGAACGCGATCGTTAGATGGCATCCTCGAGGCACTGCAGATGAACTTATGTGATGTTAGGAAGATAGTGAGAGACCGGAAAGCGTGGCGTGACATGGTCCATAGGGTCACGAACAGTCGGACACGACTGAACGACTGAACTGAACTGAACTTAAAAGTGGTATAGATGTTGAAAATCTTCCAAGGTAGGCTGCAGCAGTATGTGGATCGGGAGCTTCCAGACGTGCAAGCTGGGTTTCGCAAGGGCACGAGAACTAGAGACCAAATTGCCAACCTTCGCTGGATAATGGAAAAAGCAAGAGTTCCAGAAACCCATCTACTTCTGCTTTATTGATTATGCGAAAGCGTTCGACTGCGTACATCACAGCAGACTGTGGCAAGCTCTCCAAGAGATGGGAGTTCCAATTCACCTCATCTGTCTCCTCAGGAACCTGTATGAAGGGCAAGAGGCCACAGTAGGAACTGGGCGTGGTCTTACTGATTGGTTTCCGATTGAGAAAGGAGTGAGGCAAGGCTGCATACTGTCGCCCTGCCTATTTAACCTATATGCAGAGTGCATAATGAGGAAGGCCGGCCTGGACGAGTCTTCAGCTGGAGTGAAGATTGCTGGAAAACATATCAACAACCTTAGATATGCGGATGAGACCACTTTAATGGCAGTAAGTGAAGTGGAACTCAAGAGACCTCTGATGCGCGTACAAGAAGAGAGTGAGAAGTTTGGGCTTAAACTAAACATTAAAAAGACAAAGATCGTGGTGTCTTGCCCTATCAAGCCCTGGAGCATCAATGGACAAGAAGTGGAAGCTGTGACAGATTTTCTCCTCTTGGGCTCCAAGATTACCTCGGAAGGAGACTGCAGCCATGAAATCAGGAGACGCCTGCTTCTGGGAAAAAGAGCAATGGTTAGCCTTGACCGCCTAGTAAAGAGCAGAGACATTAGTCTGCCAACCAAGATCCGTATAACTCGTGCTATGGTCTTTCCAGTTGTGATATATGAATGCGAGAGTTGGACTGTGAAAAAGGCTGACCGCCGAAGAATTGACGCGTTTGAATTGTGGTGCTGGCGAAGACTCTTGAGAGTTCCGTGGACTGCCAGAAGATCAAATCAGTCGATATTGTCGACCATAAACCCTGACTGCTCATTGGAGGGTCAAATTCTAAAGTTAAAGCTCAGCTACTTTGGTCATCTTATGAGAAGAGAGGAGTCGCTGGAGAAAGATTTGATGTTGGGAAAGGTTGAGGGTCGTCGGAGAAGGGGTAGGCAGCGAACGCGATGGTTAGATGGCATTCTCGAGACGCTGCAGATGAAGTTATGTGATGTTAGGAAGATAGTGAGAGACCGGAAAGCGTGGCGTGACATGGTCTATAGAGTCACGAAGAGTCGGACACGACTGAACGACTGAACTTAACTGAAAAGTGGTATAAGCAATTCTTCCCAGCTGACGCAAAATCAAAACTCCTTCACTTGACAGCGGCATTGCTTGTTGCTGGGAGAACATCATATTGTGTAATAACTTTCTCTTGTAGCCGATAAAAATAACATGGATTTGCAACAGGCATCGAACGCTTTTGAGAATGTGATATTTCAAGCCATCTTTTAGAACAGTATAAGCAGGCAACCTTTGTTGAAGTTCGTGTACTTACCGGGGGAGCGATGTGTACTTGAGGACATATCTGGGAAGAATACGATCAGTAAGTACGGTGACAGTGGCAGTCCTGTCGGGTTGCTAAATACGAGGACCAAAATGGAGAGCACCAAAATAACAGCAGCAAGCAAAAGAAGTTATGAAGTTTGTATATCTCTGAAGGCTCGTAGTCATCATTTCGATACTACACATTTATTTTAAGGCAACTGCTGTCCGTTTTAAGGTGCTATCATCCACGTATTTTGGAATCTTATAGAATTCTGCTGTGATGACAAATAGCTTTTACATTCTTGCTCCACTTGCACCGACTTGTCTGTCGTAGAAAATAAATGGTGTGCATTTTCACAATAGCTGTTACGAAAGTACTTAATATTCTAAGTCACTGTCATAAATTAATTGACAGCCAAATTCTAAGATTGCCCTGAGTATTAACAGTCCTACACAATGCGCCAGAATTGTAGTTGTGAAAACATGGTTTTTGAAGGGTGGGCGTGTCCAGAATTTGCTGGTACGTAAATAGTAGAAGCTAAATCTTATTTAAACGAGATGGCGCGAAGCCCCCGCATAACACAAACATGGCTTTGCCATTGTCACAAAACATCTCAGGCAAGCAGTGGGCATGCAGTTGGTGGATGGCAGGTTACATAGTTCAGCGTTGTAGGTAGGAAAGCTAAACAGACACTTGGGGCAGTTGCAGGAGCAGAAAATAGAACCCTACGCGCTTCCATATCGTGTCAGACACGTGAGCCGTAGTCTGCACTGGCAGGTATATATGGCTTGTAGAAAACTGGTTTTCAAAAGGCCTGGTTGTCATTCTTCAAAACGCCTGGTTGTCATTCTTAAGATGCTGAATCTTAGTAGGCATACTCATGAGTACCTTTCAGACAATAAAGGCAATAATGCAGGGATTAGAGATTGGGCGAATAGGAAAGTGCATGCCGGCATACGAGAATTATCAAGACAGCCGCTGTGGGGGTCTCAAAAAAGCCATCGAGTCTACACCTAAAGACGGAACTTATGTCTCCTCAAAACGTTTTAGCAGTTATTGCCTCGAACTTCGGTAGCATTTCTTTTCTTTTTCTGTGAAATATTTGTGTGAACCCTTATAAAACAATTCAACTGGGCAATTTTATTTCTAATGTAATTAGGCATTGTAAAAGGTCTCTTAGATGTCTCTTAAGAGAACAATGAAGAAACCCTACCCTTCCGCTCCTATCATTTGTTTCTCATTATTTGCCTTTTATCGGCGTTCGTTGCAGCGATACATATAATTACAATTGGTTTACAGGAAAGGGAATGAACAGTATCTGTTACGCTTTCTCAGACAAGTATGCGCTTGGACGGTACACCATCGCTCTTGTCGCGTAGCGTTCCTTGGCGCGTGTTCAAGTGTGGGATCGCAGATGGCAGGAACGCTAGGCATGATGAGACTTCTGGTTGGTCGCTTCGAATTTCGCGGCTGGTGAAGTCATTTCTCTGTCGACCAATCAGGTGCGCCGCTCGCACTGACAGCTTTTTTTGACGACAGTATGAGCCATTAAAGGCTTTCGCCTTAAAATACGTCCACATGCAAATGGCATGGGTAAAGGTGCCACCAGATACACATACTTAATTTATGCAACGCAATTTACCGTCTATCTTAAGGTTAAGGGAAACAAAAACGTAGCATAAAAATGTTTTCAATTTTTCATTCTGTGCCGAATTTAGTTGCTGAAATAAATTCTCAACATATTTTGAACAATATCGGCGGCTTGATATTCGAGCTCCACCAAGTGAGGCCTGCGAATGAGATATCTCCCGTTACCGTTTGAACCTATGTCAGAGAAGAAAAAATGATATAGCGTCTGTGTAAAGATAATCTTGGTCTAAAAAAAAAAAACGCTCCATATAGATTTGTACGAAGAAAAATACCCGCACGACTTCCTTATATTGCAGAAAATAGTGCATACAGTTCGGAAAGGCGGCAATTTATTAAGACCAAGGCATCAATGATGTTACTGCCTGAGAAGTAACTAAAGCGATCAGTAAGTTTGGATATTTGAGGCGTAACTTCAACAGTTCTCCAAAAGAGACTATGCTACTAATGTATAATTCTGTAATTCGTCCAATCATAAATTTTGCAATGTGCTCTGGAACCCGTAGAAGCATTGTGACATTAATCTTATGCAGAGCATACAACGAAAATCAGTTAGGTTCATATATCCCTGCCATGACCAACATTTTTCCTCTCATGCTTTGTCTTGTATGAATATAACCTGTTTTTATCCCTACGCCGTCTCATTGAGTCATTGAAGTTTGTACATGGTGTCGTCAATTTTTCCTAATGTTTCTAACGCCCAATATATATTATTCAGATATTCCCCGGTCAACTAGGAGTCATCATAGCATTATTATTAGGTCTTGCTTGCTCGATGAGGTAAATATATATATAGTTTTTTTCTTCACGCACCATTCAATTCTAGTACTTCAAACATAGAACAATTAGTTCAACTCCATAAATAATTTTCTGTTGTAAGCTATTTCCACTTGATTTTATGAGTCTTGTTGTTTTACAGAGTACTGCTGCCTCCTTGATTTGGTACTGCACCCCAGTATTGCTGTTATTTTGAATTACATTTTGTCCTCCGCGTTATTTCTCAAGCTTTAAAATTACTGTTGTCTTGTTTCTGTACGGGGATTGCAAGATGTTTATCTAGCCCACTCCTGCAATCGCCCCGTAATGGGGCTGCAATATTTATGACTAAATAAATTAAATGACGTTGGAATCTATAACGTTCAGAATAGATTGCAAAGACAAGATGTTTATGTCCTAGTTTTGCTTCTTGGTGTTGAACAACCTATTGTGCTCAGTAGCGTTTGTTATCATTTCTAATAATAATAATAATAAATTGGTTCACAGGAAGGGAAAGGCGCAGTAACTGTCACACTTGCTCTGTGGACACCCGAACCGCGCCGTAAGGGAAGGGAGGAAGATGGGAATGAAAGTGGAAAGAGAGAAAGAGGAGCCGCAGTGGAGGGCTACGGAGTAATTTCGACCACCTGGGGATCTTTAACGTGCGCTGACATCGCACAGCACACGGACGCCACTTCGTTTCGCCTCCATCGAAACGCAGCCGCCGCGGTCGGGTTCGAACCCGGGAACTCCGGCACAGTAGTCGGGCGTCTTACCACTGCACCACCCCGGCGGGGCTTATCATTTCTGCGCAATTTTTACAATTTAGGCGTGATGTTTTACAACAAATTGCATCGAAAACAACCGAAAAAATTTCCACGCTCAACTCACCTTGTAGTGCTAGAGAGAATGCTAATGCAGAGACACAAGCGTAGACGATTGTTGAATGCATCTTGATTGCTCCTAATGGACTTGACTGCTTTCGCATAGAGGTTGGGTATTTATTAATTGATGAAATGGTGCTTCGCGAGCATTTATACATAAATAGAGAATGAGCGCATTCATCAAAGCTAATTTATTACAATAGCATTAGAGTTCATTTCAGTTTTTATATTTCACGCTGCTCTCTAGAGGATCTGTTAAAAGGCCATTTTGAACATCCCCTTTACAGGTATTTTTTACATATCAAAGTGCACTCAAAGCGTATGGTAGTCGTCTGGCGGCTGCGTATGATGTGCACAAAAACAGAAAACAGAATTAGACATCAGCTCTATGGCATATGTCTTAACCATGATGACGTGAGGTTTCTGTACGAAAAGAATAGGGAGGTTAATCTTCCATTGTCGGAACAAAGCATTCCTCCAGAAAGCTAGCAATCAAACTACTCTAGAAAGAGGAGCATATTTTTCTATTCACGAATATCCAAAACACCTGCTAAAATACTATAAGCGAACACATAACTTATTATAAATGACAGCCCTTATAGTTCGAGTTATGAATAATTTCAACCTTTTAACTTTAATAATTTACTGCGGAAACGTAATAGCTTGTGCCTTTAAGTACAAACAGAAACACTTCCTGGAGAATACAGCCACGAATTCTTTGTGTAGAAACACAAAAGAATCCCGTCCAGAGCAGCCGCTATACAGAGCGCAAGACAATTAATAAAGTATAAACAAATAGAAGCCACTTTTCGTTTTGGCTATCAACCATCAAATAATGATAACATCAACACTTAAAAGTATACAGCGTGGATAAGAAAAGCTACGCCAATAGGAATTTTTAAGTTGAGGAATTTCAAAATGAAATATACACAGCCTGTTCATGTGAACATCATCAAGTTATTTTTGCCATGCCAGCGCTTTAGGAATATTGAACAAAAACTAGAATGTATTGATTGTAAATGCCCCTGAGTAAATATAATCTTATTTTCGCAAAGCATTTACCTGGCTTTCAAGAAAGACCCATAATAACTAGAAAACGTATTCGTTGGCCTCGGGCACCCGAATAAAATCCAGGAATAGCTCAAATTACAACCTAACCGTTAAACCTTATTTCCTAAGACGGCCGAAACTGGATAGGTGCTAACTGTATGTGGAAAGTTAGGACGCGCAGGGAAGCACTGCTATTTAGACGACTCTCAGGCGCAGCATATATTTGAAGGCAAAATTTCTGATCCCTGAAAGATTCAATGCGTTAGGTTTGGCCGCGCTGTCCGTCAAGTACCGCTTTCAAAAAGCAAACCATGACAAAGAAGCCTCTTACATAGCTTTGCAGACTCAAAATGAAGCCAATTCTCAGGACCCCTAATTAGTTGAATGTTTGCTTCCGACTACTGTGAATGATTTAGTTCAATTTAGATCTGGTATGCTTTGTAGGGGTGATTGGCGGCATTCTCTGTTCGGAGGTTATGTGACCTTACGAGGACACACGACGCAGTAGGATCTCCAAAATCACGTACTTACAGCGTTAGGGCTGGCAGAGTTAGATGATAATCGGACGCGCCGGGGCCTTTGATCCAGAAATGAGATACCAAATCAGCTTCAATACCGACAAGTGTTTCTTTAAAGGGGACAGACATTTCTAAAGGGCCTGATAAGCAATGTAGCATATTGTCACGTAGTGGTGACAAGGTCGACGAGACAAATGAAGGGTCGATGATTGCACGGAAGGAACTCTTTATTGGGGCTGACTTGCGCCCACAAAAGAACTAAGCAACTCGGCGGCGGCGATAGCAACAAACGTGCTCGTCGGTCGTCGAACAAAGAATGCTCGTCAAAACGTCAACGCTCCATTTAAAGGCTGCACAGAACAATCTAGATAACGTCGCAAACAGCTACCAGCACGGGCTGGAACATTGTGAAAAGACACCCGAGTGGCCGGAACCATCGAGACTGATCTCGGTGCTTCTTGCGCTACAGCGAAACTGATAAAGGTGTGACTCGCGACATCGGGCATTACCAAACAAAGATTACGGAACTGATACGCGGTCCAGAATCAGAGTGATAAGCCTGTACGCCGGCGGCTGTTAAAAAAACAACAAATACAGTTTTGAAGGTTTCGCGGCAATATTGCGTGTTTCCTTTTCTATACGTGAATTTGAAATTTTGCGAAGAATTGGCAAGGCACCCATTGCCTGATTGCAAACCGGCTTAAAAGGAAGGCGTAGTTAAAGTAACGCTTTTTCGCCGTGCACCTGAAACGCGCCTTAAAGAAAGGAAGGAAGGTAGAAGTGAACGTGGAAAAAGACAAAAATAGTTCCGGAATAGGAGAGCTGCGGTGTAATTTGGACACTTCTGGGGATCTGTCGCCACTGCTGCTGCAAATGCAGTTACTGTGCGAGGTAAGTGCACATTAAACTAGCCCCGTAGGTCAAAATTTGGAGGACGCTTGAGCTTCGCCTGTAGGAATGGAATGCGATTGCGTTATCGAGCAACTTGCTATACTCAATTTTATTTATTATTCCTTCCGGGACATAGAAGCGCTACCAGCCACCTTGCCGAAACGCGCAGGCCTCAATTTGCAGTCGTAGTTCGTCGGCAACATCGTGCCGAACAAGCGCTATGAAAATCTTGCAGACCATGCCCTGTCTATCTTATTCCGTGCGCCACACGCATGATGGCGTTACCTGCACGCCAAGCGAAGAGGAAGTACAACGGAAAAATAAATTTCCACTTGCCTAACTGCGTGTGCTGTAATTCTGTAATTTACATGCTCAAATTTATTATTGTACGCCCCAATACACTTCTCAAAGGGACATTTCTGAGACAACACCGCAATCAATAGACGCGCCTTTGTCCATTTCAAACCACCTAGCTGGCGTGGTGGAGTGATTAGTGTGCTCATCCCGCACCCCGGAGGCCCACGTTCGATTCCTCAGGTTGAAGATTTTTCCTACTCGTTTTTATTTATCAGTGCTTCTGGGATTTTTCGCTCACGGCCAACGCCGGACGACGCGGGACGGCGGCCGCCGACGACGACACCGACTTTTCTGCGACATGGGGCCCTTAATGCTGTAGCGTTAAAATTCTCTCATGTTGGTGAACTGGTTAGGGCGCTTGACTTATGTGCCTAAGTAAGCGGGATACAGGTAAATTATCTAAGCAAATGAAAAATTTGATTAAAAAACGCGCTAAATATGACAGCCTCTAATCCAGCTAACAGGATAGAAGTAGCAGAGTTATAAATAACAATCGATGTTTGCCATGTGTCTCACATAAGCAAGTATAACATGCAGAAATTCGATCATGTTCTTACGACCGGGTCAGCTTTAAAGCGGGCAAGGTGATATTACGCATAAGCCAATGTGAGCGCTTTGCGAAAGCGGGCAATGCCATTACGAATATGTACTAGACAGTCAAAGCAGCCAAGGAGTTTTATGCTGACCCATACAGTAGGCAATCTAGTCTGAACAATAAAGAGATGGCTGCAGTGAAGAGCAGATAGACATTCCGCCAGAGAGTGAGTAATATCTTAAGAGGGAGTTAAAAATTTTAAAAGAGCAATAGCAGCTCGTGAGGAAGAAATGACTACAAATGTGTGGAAGGTAGGAGGATATCGTGCTAGGAAAACTGGCCACCTTGTGCACGGGATGACTGGTGAGTACCCTAGACTTCGATCAAGCAAAGGATAAAACAACACTTCGGAAAGGGCAGTCTACTAGCGATCATATAACATGCCACCAGCCACGCTGTTGAAAAATTCTCGGAACTTAACCAGCACTTATACATAGCAATTACGAAACAGCATTTTACTCAGTAGAATCCTCGACACTCATGTAGGTATTGCCAAATCATCTTGTAAACGAGCCATAAATAAAATTACTAGAGTATATCAATAGTGTCTGCACAACAACAATAGTTCTGCATTTAAGAAAGCAATAAAACTCCCGAAAGATGTCGGGCGAGGAGATCCGATTTCCCCAGTAATAATCAAGCTTGCTTACAAAAGTACTCTGAGAATTGAAATGAGAGCACTTTGAGATGCGGGTTAATGAAAAAAGCATCAGTAATCTGCGATTCGTTTACGATACAACCTTCTTATGTAACTCAGGTGATAAATTCCAAAACATGACTAATAATCTAGACAAGAAAGACGGGAAGGTAGCCCAAAATATTGACAGAACACTAAGGTAATGTTCGAAAGCGACAGGGCGGAACCGCAGTTTGCATTAAGGATCGAAGCAATAGAAATGGTAGGTGAGTATGTCTTATTCGGAAATAGTAACCGCAGATCATGACAATTAAAAAAATAGCTATGAGAATAAGATTGAATTTGTGTGCATTTGGCAAGTACTCGCAGATTATGACTAGCAACTTACCGGTAGCGTTAAGAGGAAAGTATACAAAGTTGCATCTTGCCTGTACTCACCTTTGGGGCTGATACTTTGAGGTTACCTTAAAGGGTTCTGCTTAGCCTGAGGACAACACATAAATTTATAAAATCGGAAATGGTAGGTGTAAGGTAAAAAGACAGGAAATGTGCAGATTAGTCTAACAATAACTTGTGGTAATGACATTCTAATGGAAATAAAGAAAACGAAATGGCGTATGGGCAGAACATGTAGTTCAAAGAGGGGATAATCAATGGTCGCTTAGAGAAAAAAAAGGAATTACAAGGGAAGAGAAGCGTAGCAGGGGGCGGCAGAAAGTGAGGTGGGCGGGTTCGGATAAGAAGGCCGCAGGAGCCCTTGGGTGCAACGAGCACAGGACCGGGTGAATTGGAGGATTATTGGAAAGCTCTTGGCTTTGCAGCGGGTATAGAATAGCTGCTACTTCTGCTGCTGAAGAGCCTTACGCTGATAACGGTAATGACGAAGGTATTGAACGTGGATTGATACTGCACCACACAATGCCGGCTCTCTATTTTGTGTGCTTAAAAAACAGCAGCCGGTGGTCTGGTTTCAACACGGGTAGTCCGGTAGTGTAAGTGGGGCATGTTTACAACTGCGCCACCGCCACGGCAGTGCACTTACTTTGCGAAGTTATATCCCATCAAAGAGCAACGGAGATCGAAATCCCCACTTTGGCGATGCATTGGTTTGGCAGCTCGACTACTTTGCCTCATGATGCGGGACTGAATCAAAGCCGCGGCGGCCAGTTTTCGATCGAGGCGGACAGCAACCCTCTCGTGTGCTGCGCCATGTCAATGAACATTAAAGCACCCCAGGTAATTACATTTTTCTGGAGCCTTTCCCTGGGTCCCTTTTGAACTTTAAACATTCAAAAATGACGAATAAAATTTTAGCCAGAATTTTCGACTGGTTTGTTCTGGGAAAAGGAAACGAGCATTAACTGCCGCACTCCTCGGTGGGCACCACCTGAACAAGATCGTTGGACAGGTTATCTAGGCTTTCGCACTAAATTCCCATTGGATCTCTCTGATGTGTAGCTCGAGAAGCGAAAAGTAGACACAAGATGGTTTCATGCTGATGAATGTCCGTACGGTAATTACCGTCAGAACAGAAGTTGACAAAGCAAAATATTCTAAGTAGGCGCTGTGCTCCCTTGTTTTTTATTGTCAAAGCATTACTCCTCCTATTTACGTCAGAAGCTCTGTCTGCACGAGATCGCTAGACGAAAGGGCTCGAGAAACGAATGAATTTATTATCAGCTGCGTATCTTGGCAGAGAATTTGCAAAGGGATGGCTGCATGCTGGATGTCGCGGGTCAGATGACTGATCGTGTCGCAGCGATTCCAAACACAATTAGCGACGTCATCAAACGAAGGAATAACGCTCATAGCAAGGAGAGCAAGCAAGTTGAACTACTCGATTACTTTCCACCCACGCATGACAAACTACGGGAACTGAACAGAAACCTAGACATTCTACGTATACAGGAGTTGATTCCTGCAAAATATTACTCAGAATGGGGCCAAGCAGATTTCATCAAGTTGTTTAGTGCGAATGCTACCTACCCATTTTTTTCTACCAACGTATCTATGATGCACTATTTGTTAGGCATTTAAATTAAGCCCGCGGAATGGGTAAATATATCAGATGACTGCGCTCGTGCATTATAATATTGCAACTAATAAAATGATGCTTGGATGCTAGAGACATTGCTCTGAATACAGTGACGCAAAAAAACAAAAACTTGAATCGTGATGCTTCAGTGGTATTTCTTGCATTTACTTTGGTCAGTGTGATTCCGAGATAAAGGCTCCATCCGAGCTTCTTGTAGGTGGCCTGCCCAGTGCTTAACAGTAATGGCGGCTCGGGCTTTCCGTGCTCTGACAGAATGGGCTAACGCAGTTTTGAGACTGCTGACAGCGATTCGCACTGCCGAAAAAGCAAGCGTGCACTCTTTGATTCAAAACGCTTTTGGCAAGTGCTTCAGTACGGATGGGCAGGACCACAGTCACATGGTATTTGTATCATCTAAGGAGGTATCTAAGGCTAAGGAGGTACCTTATTACAAAATGCTTTCCTGTTATATTAAAACCCCTTTACAACATAATTTAGAGCACTTGGCCCTAAACTGAATATAAAACTTTTTCATATTTCAGAGTAATATAGATAAATTATAAATTTATTCGATAGTGCACTGCATGACGAAAAACACTGCCATTGGTGTAAGTCAGTTGTAGTGCTCCTCTCTTTGTAAATTTTTAGTGCCAGCTCCGAGATATGCATTTTAAAAACCTGAACTATTGTCTCTACTGCCTTCTCATGGTGTCACATCGTCTCCGTTACAATAGCATATATGAATCCAAATGAGACGAGTGGCAGACAGAGACTGCAACCAACGACACTAAATAGCAGCTTTTCGGCCAAGCGCTTCCCGAATGCATTTCAGGACAAGTTTTAGTACCTGGAAATCTATAATAAATGCAAGAGTACACTCACCAAATTTAATACTAACACATATTACCTAGGTATACTTAAAAATATAACTGAAAAATATTGCGGAATCTTATCGCCGTTGAAGGTAAATTCTGAGCATGCGCTATGATAAGCATGGTTACAAGGCCTTACTTGCGTTCCGTCTCTATTGGAGCTTCCCGCTCTTCGTCGGTGTCTACCTAAAGGCGATCACTTACGCTTTCTCTTACGTGCAGCTCTAGCGAGCTATATAAGCTTGATGACCAGACTCAGCCTGACACATCAGACACAGCCATGTACGCATCACATCCGTTGGTAGACTTCAACCCAAGAGCTAGGGAGGCCATTTTATTAGTATGGCATCACATCACAGAGCCTCGTTGCACACGGTTACGAGAATCGCTCAGTGACACTGGGCATCGTTAAGAACGAGGAACACGAAAAAGCGGACAACGGGTTTTTCGCAGAGCTGTTACCAGCGTTACCAGGAGTTTGCCAGCTCTAAATATGCTCTGCTTGGGGCAAGATGATTTGGCAGGCACGCACCACAGTTGCATTCAGTTTATCTTCTCATTAGTTTTAAGTCTGGAGCGAATGTACGAATAATAAATGTACTGTTAGCTCTAGGAACACGTTTGGATTGTTTTCCTACTCACGATAAATAGTCGGGCAATACGGAGGCCTAACAATCAGCTGAGATTGTTTTTTTTTTTTTTTTTTGCAGTGGACAGCAAAGTTAGGTATTAATACAAAGATGGAATAAAAAAACTTGCAACGGCATAAATCGTTGAAAACACTCGTTCCTTTCCAGTAAAATTCCTCTGTCAGTGATTGCTTTCCTTTGTTAGTGGGTCAGAACTTTGACGGTCATCCCCCAATGATCCTCAATAAAATAATTGTAGAGCCTTTATTTTAGGTCTTTTTTAAGACACTAAAAAGCAATGATTACAGAGCATCGGTGGGCAGTGCGTGCATGGAAACACGAGAAATAAGTCTGCCGTCTTGTGGCATAGCCAGGTGTCACAGTCAGAGTCAACAGCCGTGCCAATAAGAAATGCAACATGTGAAACATGAAATAAGGAACGCAACGATGCCATCGACGATACAAAGCAGTTTGTTCAGGGAGGAAAAGCTAGTGCTTAAGCTCAAGGTGCAGAGACTGTAACATTGATTCGAAAGCTAGAAGCTGTTAACATGAAGTAAGCGTGACCTCTTTACACTCGTTTCAAAGCCTACGCTCGCTATAAGACTTCCAAAACTGAAATTGGTCGAAGCAAAACCGGCGTCGTGGTAGGTGGTTCAAAGGGGCTGCTTGTGCATTGATTCTAATTTCATCTCATATTTTTTGCTGATTCACATAACGGGCTCCGAATATGACGCCCTTGGCGTCGAAGGTAGTGTAAAAATTAAGGGTTACCACTCACAGTTCTACACTTCCCGTTTGTTTAGAGTTTACATGAGATCTGCGGTATCACACGACATTTTACGTCCACCGCTATGGAAGAGGGTGGCATTGGAGAACACTGGTAAGGATAGACTACACGCGACATAAATATCTAGGAGCGTGAAATACTAAACAGCAGAGGCACAGGGGTAGAGCACCGTACGCAAAGTTGAAGGCCGTGGATTCGGATGTCACCACCATCATATAATGTTTTACTTCCTAGTCAAATATATTCATGATCGTACCCTTTCACACGTCTCAATTCCCAGTCGAAAAAAACTACAGAACTGTGTCAAAAATACGACAAAATATCCTATAGTTCTGTCGTAACCATCAGATATTTTTGTAGTTCTGTAGTACTTTTCTGTAGTTCTGTACTTTTTCTGTAGTATATTTCTGTTGTCTGTAGTTCTGTAGCACTTCTTTGTTGTAACTAAAGAAATTTCTGATGTTACTACAGAATGTTCTGTTATCGCAACAGGTTTCCCGTCAAAAACTTCACAGATATTCTGTCGTAACATCAGAAAATGTTCTGTAGTTGTTTCCGACTGGGAACACAAAAAACATATCTGCCTTCCTTTGTGTCAATGGCAGTTGACTTCCTGTTTGTCCGAGCTTAGCTTACACACCAGGACGTTGCTACAGGAACTGATTGTCTGCTCATTATACATCGACTTCTGACATTCAAGAGGGTTTATAACGGAAAAGCGATCTTAGTCTTGAATGTGGGCAACCTTGCTTAGATTTGAATGCTGTCTCACTTCAAGGCTAGTATGACGGACGTTCATTTTTCGCGGCGCAATAATTGTTTTTAATTTTTTAATAATCTTGGATTCTAGTAAAAAAATATCGGTTGGTCGGTGTAAGAGATCACCGCGTTTAAGGCCAGGTTACTCCAGTCAGGATACCTTTGTAAAGATGAACATAGGCAAACGATGGTGTGTTTGAGATTAATAAAGGTCTTGAAGACTTTTTCAAGGTGCTTTACTTCTTTATGTAAAGGTGAAGAAACTTCAGTCGGGTGTTCGGATTGAAATTTAGCAAAATAGGAATGTGGCCTCCACAATAAGAAGGCTGTTGCTATCAGTTGGACTTCCACGAAGTACTTAAAAGGTAGTTGGCAAGGCGCTTTCCGTCGCAGTGGTAGAGGTTTTTGAGGAAGGCAAGTGCTTACTTTAATGCCAGCCTTCACCTCCCCTCTCTCTTGCTCCTTATGTGAATGAATGCTTAACCCGTCAAATACCATTGATTTGCCAGCATTCGCAGCATGTTTGCCTGCTTGCTTTTATAAGCCCAAATTGTACATTGCACCTGACAGACACTTTCGACACACCGGTTTACATCCTAATCAAATTTAGGCATCCACCGTCATTGCTTTAAACAAGGGCAACTACTGAAGGACACAAAGCATTAGGGAGGTTCCACAGCATGCGGTATTTTCACCGTTGAAGTAATGTTGTATATTTGTGCTTTGTAAGAACTGGGTACGGTCTGTCACATAATATACAGTGCATATTAGTGTGTGTAAAGAGCTGAAACAATTGTCATAACACGGGGATCATTTAAAAAGCCTAGCAGGCATAAATACTCGCATTGAAGTTTCTTAATTAAAACTAATTTTAATAAATGCTATTCTTACGTAGGTTGCACGTTCTTTATTGCTTTTAGTGGTTCAGTTCAGTTCAGTTGTTCAGCCGTGTCCGACTCTTCGTGACCCTATGAACCATGTCAAGTTCATGTGGTACGTAAGAAAAAATCCTTGGTATGTAAGGAAAAATCAAAAAGCTAGATTTACACGCTTTTTATTCTTGATATAAAACACAAGATAGGATGAAACGACACCATGAGGAACCATTCTCTAAACTGGCCAGACTTTTTTGACTGAAGTTTAGTATTGAAGCTTGTTTAGAGTAAAGGGAGCTGGAATGTGGACCCGCAGGAGAATGCAGAGTAGACATATTTGTTTTGGTTTGGCGCAGTTATAACTATTGAATACATGCTGTTTCTACAATAAACTGAAAGCTTATGAAACCAGATTTTATTATTTTAGATTTGTTATGGGATTCGTGCCAATTTGATGCCGATCGCAAGCGATCATATTATCGACAAGTACAGGTGCAGACAGTAAAGGGAGCAAGTTTTGCTGTTAAATTTAAAATCACGCTTCCTGCACTGGAGATAAGAAAACAGTATTTATCAAGTGATGGGCACTGGCATCTACTACTGCTACGCACATATCACAAGTGGTGGTTTCAAATATGAAACGCGGGAAAATATTTAGAACTACATTTCGTGGTCCGTTTAGTTTTGTCGGCACCGCACAGACGTCATTGAACAGAAGAAGGTACAGAAGATGTTATTGAAAAGAACACTAATATATATTCCATTCAAAACCAAGAGCATGCATAAGCATGCAAAACACAAAATCACGACACATGCGTTAACACCAAATCTGTTCTCAATCATGACTGTGAACTGCGGTTTCGCGATTGTTAAGTTTCAGATTATCAGGTACCAGTGCTGTTAGTTCTGCTCATGCGTGCTCTTGGTTGTTAATGGAGTATATATTTGTGTTATTTTCGATAAATTCTTCAGTTGCTAGTCAGCGCTGATCTTGTCTTCTTACTACTTTCTTGTCTCTGCTGTTGCGCTCTTTTTTATTTACAAAAGCTTTACCTTACATGGCTGCATAACCTTGCTATGCGCAATTTGACAGATACGCAAAAAAAAAAAGGAGGCAAAAGTGTATGAAAGTCATTAGCATGGTGTATTGTAAACAATGTTTTAAACCCACTGCTGTTCAACAATCTTTTTTTTTATGCAAATTTTCAAATGTACTGGTTTATGATTGTTTACTATTTTTACTGTTTAAATTTATAATAGTTGTTATCTAAAAAAAATTTCAACGTCTTCGGGAATCGTGCGTGCATCAGTCCTTCGCTCTTGCTTACAATGGGGTCAAGAGCGCCTCAAGCTGTTTCCGTGAAGCTTGTTTTCTTTGGCCTCCTCCATGTACTGTATGACAATAAACAATTAAAAAATACAAAAGGTTTCTGAGGGAAGGACCTAAAGGCCCCTTCAATGTCAGAAGCGCCCAATGGTTGAAAAAGCGTCCAGTATGCAAACACAAACGTTCAGTATGGGTTTGCCCATTGACCACGTTTGACAAGGCATGACAACGCACCAGCTTATGACACGTCCACTTGTCGAAACGTTGGCTCGACCTGCGAACTGAGGCATATTCCATTTACCCTTGTTTAGTGCTTTTTCATACCGTGTAAACCATCTTCTTCCTTGTTCTAAAGACATCTCTTGCCATACCACCGACTTAGGCTGAATATCGAGAAAATGGAACAAATGGCAAGCATCGGGATTGTTTATCAGAGCAGCCATGAGCTCAAAGAAAGGATTAGGTGCTTGGAGAAGCGAGTAGTAGTACCGATTACAACAATCAAGAGAGTTGCGCCTTTTTAGGCCGTAGACAAATAAAAACCGACGCTGCCGCATCTCGAGCTCCTCTATTACATTACATTAGTGAAAAAAAGAAATCAGTCACACAAATTTTGGTGGACAACACTACGTTATTTGATCCAAAGGCTATTACCGAACATTTTAATAGTTATTTTCAAAGTGCATTTTCTGCCCCGAGCACAGGTACCGACAATAGTCGAGTGTATTATCCCGCCTAAGTGAATTTTATTACTTATCCTGGTGTCCTTTCCATGTTGCTGAACTTGAAAACCAAAACCTCCTGTGACCCTCACATTCCAAACGCATTTCTGCGACGCTATGCCGATACTCTGGCTCAAGTCCTCGTAATAAATTTTCGCACTTCAATATCATTAGGTAAAATACCCGATGACTGGAAGACAGCCCGAATTGTTCCCGTTTATAAAAAAGGAGACCGTCTTCTCTTGCAGAACTACCGTCCCATATCATTGACGTCCCCATGCTGTAAACTATTAGAACATATAGTTGCACATTGTGTGAACGAATTTTTAGAAAAAAATCGCGTGCTAACTAGCTTCCAGTACGGGTTCAGAAAAGGACTCTCGACGGTAACGCTGCTAATTACAGTAATAAATTCATTTGCTTCCTGTATAGATAATAAAGGCCAAATCGATGCAATATTTTTAGATTTTAGCAAGGCATATGACAAAGTTCCTCATAATAAACTAATTTTTAAAATGAAAGAAATTGGCAGTCTTGATATTTTAGTAAACATGGATTAATGCATACTTAAAAGACCGCAAACAGTTTGTTAAAGTGGGGGGACAACGTTCGGGCTCTCTCCCAGTTTCATCCGGTGTTCCCCAAGGAAGCGTTCTGGGCCCTCTGCTTTTCCTTTTGTATGTCAATGATATTGTTGAAGTTGTTAACAAACCAGTGAATATTCGATTGTTTGCTGACGATTGTATTATATACAGAGAAGTTACAAATAGGGAAGATCAATGTGACCTGGACAGCGCCTTGAACAACGTTTTCGAATTGTGCGACCGATGGAGCATGATTCTGAACGCTGATAAAAGTGTTTATATGCCGATAACCTGAAAAACCTTACGTCATAGCTACAGATATAAATTAGGCTCTCTCCCTTTTTAACAAGTATCCAACTACAAATACCTAGGAATAGCCATAAGTAGCAATCTACCGTGGAAATTACACACAAACAATATCTGCTCTGCTGCATTTAGAAAATTGTGCTACTTAAGACATAAAATAAAAATTGCTCCTTCTGACATTAAGCTACCTTGTTATTCTTAATTAATTCGAGACCTAAACTCGAATATGCATGCATAGTGTGGGACCCGTATACTAAATCTAACGTAAAAAATCTGGAAAGAATACAGAGAAGAGCTGTCAGGTTTATTTTCCCTAAATATGCAAGGTCTGACTCCCCAGCCACTTTAATGGAGACAAATAAAATTGAACTCCTTGGACATCGAAGAAGAAAGCTTAGATTACAATTTATTTATCAGTTATTACATAACAAACTCGGTTTGGATCCGTCATCATACTTAGCGCCGGCACCAACCAGACAAACTCAACACCGTCCCAGTTCCCTAACCCCTATATTCGCTAGAACAGACATTTACAAGTTTTCGTTCTTTCCACGCACCGTAACAGATTGGAATCAGCTAGTTAATCCATTGTCCCATGAGTTTAAACCAATTGTTGCTATACTGTGTTGTCTTTTTTGAAGTGTTGCGTTTTATTTTGTGCCTTGATTGACTTGTTCACCCACCCTGCTTGGACTAAGTGTCCGCAATATTTTTTAAATAATAATAATAAATATACTCTGAGTGAAGGTTTGCTCGACTTCACTTGGAGGCAAGTGAAGCATATATAGGGCAGGTCTTGAAAAACGAGTCGTGTTGGACACCTTTGACAAAAATGGACTAATATGTATCAGGAGCTCACCATGCAAACCTTGATAAACTTGTTACTCTACTGATAAGTCGAAAAATACAACGATCGTCACACTGACACTGTCCGAAGACACGGAAATCTTACCATAGAAGTAGCGTAGTTTCCTGGATAGCATCAGCAACTATAACCAGCCGATGTATGTCCCAATATGAGCATAGCACATGCATTTGTCTTGCGGCTTATGACCTAAACTTGCTTAGTGATCATCTCATAAAACTAAGCCGTTTATATTTGTCCTTTTTAGGGAATATTCTTTTTCAAACCTTCAAATTTTCATGACAAAACAAACTGGCACAAGCGCTGTTTTTTCTATAAGCCACTCAATATTTCCACAAATTGTGAATGTGTAAGCCTCACCTACGTCCCCAATCAGTATCTTTATAAGACAAAATTCAAGGTGTTTTAGAAGTGCGCAAAACCCTTAGATACAGCGTTTTTCTTTAACAGTGTAGTTCGCTTTGAGCATTCAGAAGTCATTTAACCTTCTTTCAGATATACTAAGATCATTCTTGCCGCTATAGGCCTTTCTCTTCCTCATATGTTATTGAGCGGCTCGAGTCTGAAATTAGCGAAGCATGTGACTACAAATATACAGTAATAGATTAGGTTCAAATACAGTAATGTCCAAATGGCACGAAACAATTGTATCTGTTGTCTTCAATCACCCCTGGCGCCTAAATATCCCCACGTACGCTGCAAATAATTCCATATAAAAAGCTATCTCAACATTTACGATAAAACAAAAAAATGATGTCTGCCATACTTAAGGCTGTATCCGACAGAATTGCAGATTCTTCCTGCAGTAACTGGCGCACGCCATGTACGTTCTTCCCGCGACATCAAGTAAACCTAGCTTGCGAGGTGCAATGTGGCTAATGCAACCATTCTATATCTACTGCTAGCAAAATGGTGAGAGCAATAATCTTAGTCGCTACATAACGGCTGTGGGTGCTTTTTGGCGCTCATTCTAGGAGCGATAAGATATACGCCATATATTAACGTTACAGTCTTCCTAAAAAACAATGATCAATTTTTAATACATTTGCTAGCGACCGTAAAGGATAACAAGTGGTAAAAGGCCACGACGTGCGTCACAAAATTGAACGCGCCGCGAAAAAATTGACTTCTCTGCTCTCGAACTGCATGGAAAGGTTTAAAGACAAAGCTACTGAAACAAAAAGATTATTGAATAATTAAAATTTTTTCTGATGAAAAAGGAGCAAATTACACTAGAAAATGGAAGACTTATTATATATCGCCTCATGCGGCCTCAACTCAGTCATTTATTAAAGGTGTAGTGTGGTAATCTTCGTCTTCATAGCCGCTGCCATGCATCGCATGCTGGCACACTCGAGAACGAAGAAGTTGGTCGCTGCCTTGCTGATTCGCCACGCCTGACGCTCCGCAGCGAGTTCCTCTTGAGCGGCTGGGTCCACCTGGGTTTACCGAATAAACACACGCCTACAATTGGTGGAACTGCTGGGTGGGGACATCCCACAAGACGGTATCACAAAGAGGTAAAAAGGAAACTTCAGCGCGAGCTCAGTCAATAACGGCACGATGAGTGGAAAGGAAGTCGTAGCCCAGGATGATGTCGTGTGAGCAGTAAGACAGTACAACAAACTCGATGGTGTATAAGACGTCTTCGATGAGAACAGGGGCCGTGTACGCCGCTGAGGGATGAAAGCGCTGTGATGAGGCGGTGCGAAGCGAAAAGTCGGAAAGCGCGGTGGTCACCTTGCGAAGACGATGACAAAGAGCTTCACTGATGACGGATACAGCAGCGCTTGTGTCGACAAGAGCAAGTATTGCGACGCCGTCGACAAACACTTGTGTTACGTTAGCGGGAGAACACAGAGGACTTGAAGAGTTTGAACCAAGCAAAGTTCTTGCCCCGGGAACTGCGACTGCTATTTTCCCTCAACAGTACCGGTAGAACGTCGTTGCGGAGATGGCGAACCGCGACGAGGGGAAGATGATCAGCTAGTGGTATATGTTTGATTGTCGCGAGATACAAAGTCGGAACCGGGCGCATTTCTCGGCTAGGGCTGGTCGGTATCGTAAGAGCAGTTCCAAAGGTTAGGGCGAGAAGGTAGAAGGCGTTGGCGGCAAAGGCGCGCGACATGATCCGGCAGCCCACAAGAGTAGCAGATTGGCCGGTTGTCCGCGGTACGCCAAGGGTTCGTAGGGCGTTGGCGTACTCTTGGAATAGGGACACTGAATGCAGACCCAGCCAAAGGCGAAGAAACGTTAGAAGGAGCGGCCTAGTAGGAAAGAGGTCCTGATGGCATTAGTGGCCTGGCCGCAACTTGGGCGTACGTTAGTGGTGCCCATATCTGCGCTGGCACGGGGCTGGTCGGCAGCACTGGGCTGGGCGGGAGCACGGAACTGGGCGGATGGACATCAGCGACGTGGTCTTGCACGGCACGCCGTATGGTAGGGACCAAAGACGGAGCCATGTCAAGAGCAAGGCGGCCAGTATCTTGTAACTGAGGGACCAGTGATAGCTGGCGGGCGACCTCTTCTCGAACGAAGGCTTTGATTTGTTGAATCAAAGGGCTGTCCTCTGATGGAGTAGAACCACCCAGAGCTAGTGCAGAGATGGTGTCGTCTCTAACATCGTACCGCCGGGTAGAAGCGCGCTTCTTACGAAGCACGTAGTAGCTCTGGCAAAGTTTGATAACGTCACTTACAGTGGCAGGATTTTTCACCCATAGCATCTGGCACGCGTCGTCACAGATGCCTTTCATGATGTCTTCTATCTTATGCGCTTCGGACATTAAGGGGTCGACACGCTTGCACAGGTCCACGATGTCTTCTATGTAACTTTTGAACAACTCTTCGGCCTGCTGAGTGCACTCGCGCAAGCGTTGTTCGGCTCGGAGCTTGCGAACTGCAAGGCGGCCGAACACTTCCGCAAAATTCTTTTTAAATGCAGACCAAGATGGCAGGTCTGCCTTATGGTAGCGAAACCAGAGGTTCGCCACGTCAGTCAGGTAAAAGATTACGTTACCTAATTTGGTAGTGTCGTCCCATCGGTTTTAAGTACTGACACGCGCGTACGCCGACAACCAATCGTCAACATCTTGATGTGCCGTGCCACCGAAGAGGCATGGCTCACGCTGCCGTAGAGCTCCAGAACACAGGAACGTGGTTGGGAGGGGCGGCGATGTTGAAGCAGTATCGTTCGGCATGGTGGAAGCAGATGGCAATGTGCGGCTTCTTAGTTCCAGGGTGGACGGGAACGTACCCAGCAGCACCTGCACCAATTGTAGGGGTGTGTTTATTCGGTAAGCCCAGATGGATACAGCCGCTCAGGAGGAACTCGCTGCGGATTGTCAGGCGTGGCGAATCAGCACGGCAGCGACCAACTTTTTCTTTCTCGAGTGTGCCAGCACGCGATGCATGGCAGTGGCTATGAAGATGAAGATTACCACACTACAAAGACCATAGGTAGGCATCTTATTGTTATGGGGCCTTTCTGTTAGGCGTTCTGCTCGCGAATACCTAGGCCGATCTCCGATATTGATCTAAATATTCCGCCTTCGTCGGTCAAGTGAAATCTAAGAAGTCTTTCAGCCTCCGTTAGAAAAAGCTACTGTTTGTTGCATGTGTTAGAAATAATTTGCACTCCAATGTTTTACCCATATTATTTCATGAACCAAACCTTATCTCCTGGTTTTCATTTAGCAGTAATGGAAGGCATAGATGTGATTAGGAGACTACCTCTTAATGCACAAAGGTAACGTTGCTATTTACACAGTGTCCCTGACATCATTACTCCCAAGGCTATTTTCTGGAGATATTTACAGAAGGCTGTCTAACACATGGGGCGAAAGCAATATTACCTTGGCCCAGCTTATGTACCAGAACATGCAACTATTTCATACGGTGCAACAACCAAGGACCAGCGCTTCTTTTAAGTAAACATTTTCTCTTCTGTGCTATCACTGGAGACAATGCTTTCTTGAAGTTCACATAGCCATCGCAAATGGCGGCGCTTCCATGGAGGTGTGCTGAGAGGATGGGGGGATTTTTCGGCGTAACGAGAAATTATGAGAAGGAAGATTTTGCAGGTGCATTACGGCGTAAATTATTGTCATTAAATAAATCCTAATGAATGCATTCAAAGTAACAAGCTCTAAATGAGGGATTGGTTATTTAGTATATTATTAAACTGCATGTAACCAACAAATGTCTTTAAAGTGAGTCTAAGGTATTCCGAATATAACGCTATTGTTTTAAACCCTTGCAGGCGGACGTTAAGGTGAACGGTCTATATACCTCACTGTAACGCAGAGCATTTCGCCGGACATAATGTTACCAAAAAGGCATTTGAGATGTAACGTTGTAAGTAAATAATAAATTATTATTTGGTATTAAGAAGACAGGGGTGCAGAATGCCTTAGCGACATCCTATAAAGACCAATATCCTGTTGAACCTCGCTTTACATCCGTCGTTCACCGCTCGCGTGACGGCTGCCATAGCAACTGCGATGGCAGCCACTGCCATGTCACTTAGGTGAGAAGTGGACAACTGTACGCATAACATAGATTACTGCGGCTTGGCCCTTCCAGGCCTTCTCGCCGTTGCCCCATTTGCTCGTAGGCATCATTAACGGACGTTCATGTGGCGCCGGTGTTGTGTTCATCTTTATAAACATTCCTGGTTTCAGTTGATTTGTGGGGTTTTAACCGAGCCAAATGGCTCAGGTGATGTGATGTTAGGAAGATAGTGAGAGACCGGGAAGCGTGGCGTGACATGGTCAATAGGGTCACGAAGAGTCGGACACGACTGAACGACTGAACTGAACTGAATTGACACACCATAGTGGAGGTCTCCAGCAATTGCAGCCACCTAGGGTTCATAAGAACTGACATCAAACAAAACGCAGGTTCCTTGCTATTCGTCTTCATTGATCGGCGGCCACTTTGTCCGATTTTTCGATATCTCATTGTTTCGCATAGCTATCCAGTGTCCTAACCAATGCGCACCTCCACCTGACGCTTCAAATTTATGTCGCAACCATTCCACCACTCTTCTTGAAGTGTTGTGGGCGGAATCACACAATTTTGTAGCCTCATTACTGTATACTTCTTAGTCTAATTGATGAGATAATCCGAAACAGTGACTGTTCCTCGAATTGCATCCTGAACCATCTCAGTACATCGCGTGTCCTGTCACAGCGTGCATTTTCAAATATTACTGGAGTGGACGCCGGCAACGAAAAAGCACTGGAGGAGGGACTGTCAGCGAACTAGAAAGGCAGCAGGAGGCATAAAGTTTTCGGTCGAGCGGCGGCACGCAACCCAAGATAAACCGTGAGAAGAAGTCATCGCTCCGCATGTGAGCTGTCACCTTTATACAAGTACGCATTGCGAAGTGTTACTTTCATTTTTTTTTTTTCGCTTTTTTTCTTGGGGGAATTAGGTGGGAACCAATATAATTCCCAACAATGAAAATCATTTCTTTTATTAGCCTCTGCCTCTAATCGACAGCAGCCGTTACTTTATGCCAAGTGAGCAAGCAAGCTGCATAGTGGGAATTTTCATTCTTGGCCACGCGTTGTGGCAGTGCAGTGTTAAATATAATTATATTGTTTTAAAGGAAAGCAAAGATGCATTACCTGTCACACTTTCTCCTGCAAATGCGACATCGGAAGGTACACCGTTGCTACTGTCGCGTGGCGTTCCTTGTCGCGCGTTCGTTGCAATGCAAGTTCATGTGTAGGAGTGGCGGTATGGCTTCGTTTCTGTCGCGCAGCATTCTCATTGCCACGTAAACATTCTGAGATAAGACGGAAGTGCCTGAGACGGAGGCGTCTCTCACGAAATTTCTTCTTTTTTCATTGTGCTTACCGCGCTCTCCGAATGATGTCATCGCACTGCCGCCCTCTTCCATGACGTCATGTTGTTGCTAGGACGCGCCATGACCTGACTGGTGGCTGTCTCCATGGCAACGGTGCTGGAAATACGTAACCACGAGCCCACTCCTTTTGTCATACCATATTAGCATGGAGACGGCAGGAATGCTAGACAAGCAGAACTACTATAATTTTTCTTGTGTGCCTGGCGTAGTATAGTTGATTAACGCGTTCATCTGGCAATCGGTGGGGCTAGAGAATGATTTCCGGTGGCGGATGACTTTTCTTAAAGGCTGAACAGAACACCGCCGATATTTTATCGTCAGATAGTCTGTGTGACAGTCTCAGGGGTCGGACGAGTAATCATGAAACAATTAAGGGTTTCGCTTTAAAATCGGAGCCATGCCTCTCGCATGTGCCAGTCGAGCGTAAGATTGTGTAACGTCAAAAAAATAACATGAAAGCCAAGTTGACAAGAATCAGTGCTAACGAGTGGATTTGAGATAATATAGGTGCGTATTAAGGAATTAGCTATTAAACGACGAGCCCAGTAGAGACGTGCATTAACAGGAAAGTGCTACGGGAGATAAAAAGGGAATCGGTTCTGTTCGCATTTAGTCGTACACTCGCTTACACTCGTTTAGCCTAAACTCGTCTGATGCTACCGTGATGTGGAAAAAGCTAAGTTCAATATTCCAAAATGTTCGTGTCAAAAAGAGTTCAAGGCATTGTTATGAATGGCAGAAAATGTTTAGATTCGGATCTAGCTAAAGTTTTCAATGACTATCTTGTAAACTTGAGATTTCCTACAGCATCAGGGGACTGCACTGAATACTTGAGAGACAGTTGTCCTGAGACGATTTATAAAATCCAATTTCAGAAACAGAACATTTTTACATTATCATGGAATTGAAAATACTAGCTCAAGGGATATATTTGACCTTCTAGTCCGCCCGATCAACTTTGTCGCTGACATTATTGTTATTCCCCTTACCTATAATTTCAATATTTGTCTGACAAGCGGAATATTTCGAACAAAACTTGAATGGGCGAAAGTTTTCATTCTATCTCACTAACTATGGCAGCCGATTTCTACGACAGACAGTACCAAGTATACTAAATTATTTATAACGGAAATATGTTGGCGTAATCAATGTTGCAAAATTAGTCTTCAGAGAATAATTCCTGTGTAAACATCTGTGTAATTGTTCATAGTCGTCTTATATGTGTTCTATACTTCACACTTTTTTTTCTCTTTTTCATTTCTGATTTTTGTATTGAAAGAAAGTGTAATTTATTCTACTCAGATATCTTGTGTATTTTTATTGTTGTAATATACTTTGAAATGACAGGGTCATGATGAGCGTTAATGTATGCTGTTTACGTGTGGGTTTCATGGAGATTATAATTAAATCGCATTGCTTTAGTACAGTATAGATTTATCACTGTTTGATTTCGGTATGGTTGATCCGTATGGACACGCGCCGTTGCAATTAAAGCTTTTGCCGTTGCAAAGAAAGCCGTTGCAAAGAAACGGACACGGCCTCTATGTTATGTAATTTCTTTTCTGTCCGCAAGCGCTTACAAAGGCTCTCGAGCCATAATAATGAAAACCGAGAGAGTCTTTAAAACGAAAGTAGAAAACTGGGGAAACATGCATCTCTCAGGTGGATACAAACACAGTGGCTGATATGGAGTTTAATGGGCTTCAGTTCTGACAGGGTCTAGCATCAAGTTCGCGGGATATTGTTTCGCTAAAATGGAGCGAATAAAATGTCGTCTGCTGGAAAATACGCGTTTCCCTGTAGAGTGGTACACGAAATGACATATGTAAGCATGTGCGCTTCACGGTAGCTGTTGGAGATTCTAAAGAAGCGTTTTAGGTGATGTGCTATTAGATTAGGTTTTGAAACCAAATGCACCTATTCCGGCCGTTTTTGGTAAACTTTTGGCATGCAACAGGCAGAGAGTCAAGTACTGCTGGATTTAAGCGATATATATACCCGAAGGAATAAATGATAACGTTAAAAGTTACTTAGATATGCCCGAAGCAATTTCCGAAGAAGAAGAGCCCCGTGCTACCGGCACACACCATTGTTTTTTAATTTCTTGCACGCTGCAAAGAATTTTCCTGAGTAGAAGGAGCAAAACATTTGACGTTGCTCCGCAAGCTTATTCATAATTGCACGAATTTCGCGTAGGGCCCTTATATGATTCCAGAAGAGCAGACGCACCTTACCGATCCGGAGCTATGCATCTGTTTTGCTGACAGTTAATATGAAGATTAAAACAGAAGTTTGGTAAGAAGCGGAAATTTCATAGAAGACAAAACAGACCAAAAACAATATTTTATTTTTTAAGACTATTTTTCTTTCGTCTAAAGCGTCAAGGCAATATTAGAACCAGATGCGTAGCATGCACAGCACGAACAATGGGCGCGCGAGTATATTTACAGTGCCTAGGTTGGAAGAAATACTCTAGACGAACGAAACGATAGCACGAGGCTATCATTAAGGGCACAATTTATCACTTTAATCCTGTAGGAAAAAAGGTAATCAAAATGCATTGCATTTGTCGGCATACCAGGATTCAGCAGCACACAAGCAAGCTTTAAACTCAAGAACTGTTGTGCGTGTCTTTTCTCAGAAAATCTTAGGATACATTCATCGCGTGTTGTTCTTAATAGAAAACATTCCTTGGCCTCCATCTACGCGGCTACCGTCTTTTTACTCCTAATACCTCAACGCGGCTGCCGTTGTGGTTCACCAAAGCTTCATTAACTGTTACTTTTTTGACTTGGTAATATGCGGAACATCTCACCATTAATAAATATAGCCTATGAGTGTGAAAGAGGTTTTATTTGACACAACATCCTTTTTCATAGAGGGCAGTACAAAGCAGTTAAATCATAATTTCTAGGAAGCATGTGGAGAAATATAGAATAGTAACCTTCAGCTATAACTTTAAGATTCCTTATTTTTTAGCGCCCAGCTTAATACCTGCAACAGCTTTTAGAATTTTGAACATGCCATTCTTGTTGCCACTGCAGTACGAGAAATTCTGCCCAGGCGCTCAGGAAAAAGTGAATCTCAGCGGCTAGAATGGGTAACTACCAAAGCTGCCACTGCAACGCTAATAATGTTGTACCAGATAAAGTACTGCCTTTCCTATGAAATGTTTTCATATTTTTTTGCCGGAATGCACTCTAAAATAAAACTGTATTTTATCTAGCAAATGACGCTAAAATTGTATGTTTTGGTAGTGTTACAATGCGTTACAAAATCGACTCCCGAGAACATCCTCATGACGTAATATTCATAATAGGGAGGTCAAGGTTTCTTCTTCCAATTATGACTTGTCCCCTATAAAACGTCTTCGATGGGACAGGAGAGCGTAGAAAATAGTAAAAAATGCTCTTCCCCAAATATGAGGAAAAACGAATGTGCATTTCTGCACAAGCTGATCATTATTTCTGTCAGTGGTGAACAAGCTGGAGGCGCAGCAGAATTTTGATATCTATTATGATCCCGAACGTGGTGCCCTATCTTGCATGGCTATTCATGACAACAATAAAAATATTTTAAAATAGAATGGTTTTGCAATATGCATTATCTTTAATATACTGTAGATTTGAACTCAATGTTGCTGCATGCATAAATTGAACCCCATTCATGAAACTGAATGTGAAAGTTGTCTTCGTTTTTTATACATTTCCCTAACATTTATATTGTACTCTGTATACCTAGCGCATTATTTGTGCCCTTCTGCTGCATGTAAATATGTTTTGCAAGCCTTAAATTACTTTATACATTAGGTCTGTTCTAGTCAGTTTGCGAAAATCGAGAAGAAAGATTAGCTGTACAACGGAAACACAACAGTGCAAAGCAGGTGCATGATAGCAGATATGGTTGCTATTTGTTCAATGAAAATAAGCCATCTCACTGTAACCTAAAGCACAACAACGCAGAAAGCCTACAGGATGTGTATTATCTGGCGGCTCTGCGATGCTTTCGTGCGTGACAGGAGAAAGGTGAGTTCAGAACTTTTGCTTCCGGCCCAGCTGCCATTCATAATGCCATTCTCAGTTTTGTTACACTTGTTTATTTTCATCCAGTAGAAGCTGTTCAAGAAAAATTGTACGACTGTGCAAAAAATCTGCTCGTCACCTGGGTGAAACTAAACCCGGCAAGTACTTTTTGTAATTTGATTTTACAAACCTCTGTCCGAGTGAGTACTATAACGCGCAAACGCGTTGGTTAATGTAGCGCTTACAGTAAGGTACTTAAATATCCGATGAGAGCAGGGATGTGGGTCCGCAGCTTTTTATGTGAAAGCATCCCCTGGCATTACAAGATGCATGTTACCGGCTTTCAAGGAGACGATGCATTATATTTCGCTCATTTTTGTCGTAATTTTCAATGGAAAATATTATGAGCCTTCCGTGGATGTTCTTTAATTTGTACATGCCATGATCTTCCTCTTTCATTTGTACATACCATCATCATC
This sequence comes from Amblyomma maculatum, assembly GCA_023969395.1. Classification (NCBI taxonomy): domain Eukaryota; kingdom Metazoa; phylum Arthropoda; class Arachnida; order Ixodida; family Ixodidae; genus Amblyomma; species Amblyomma maculatum. The sequence continues at coordinate 46,183 of JAJIZL010047871.1, forward strand.
GTCCCGCGGCGCCAGCTCCGGCACGCGCCTGGGTTTTGTCATCGGATTAAAACGCTAGACAAGGCATCGCTGGCCTTGCCGTCACGACCTTGCCGTCTCAACCTAGCCTTCTTTCACAAGTGGTTGAGGTCGAATTCGATCCCCTTGCTGCCTTGGGCCCTGCTTCTCACTGGAGCTACGTTCCGGTCGTCGTTTGGCAACTACCACCATAATCATGTCCACCGAGAGCAATCCCAACCGGCCGGACCATCTACCTCAGCTGTACCGACGCCTCCGACTCTGCCCACACGTCAGCGCAACCCACCGCTGTTCGCTGGTCGTCGTGACGAAGGCGTGGACGACTGGCTTGGCACATATGAACGCTGCAGTGCCTATAACCGGTGGGACGATGCTTTAAAATTCCTCAACGTTTCGTTCTATCTAACTGAGGTCGCCAAAAACTGGTTTATTAATCGCGAACCCCACACTACTAACTGGACCACTTTCAAACAGCAATTCCGACAATACTTCGCCGACCCGGCAGTTCGGACTGAGATAGCGAGAAACAAGCTCGCTTCTAGCCTTCAAGGTCCCGACGAATCATATGCGTCTTACATAGAGGCTATTCTTGCACTTTGTCGGCGCATTAGTCCCACCATAACGGGACCTGAACGTGTGCACCACTTCTTAAAAGGGATCAATGCTATGGCATATCACACCTTAGTTGCCCAGAATCCTTCAAGTGTTGATTCAGTTATTACGACCTGTCAACGCCTCGACCAGCTGCAGGCCTCTCGACTACAGCCCGGCTTCGCAACTGGTCCGACCTCTGCTGACCTTGATCTGCGGGCAATGATTCGAGCAATCATCCGCGAGGAGCTTCAAGCCCTCAATCCTTTCTGTCGAAATGGGTGCGATCATTCTTCCGCACCTCCTAATGACGCCGTTCTCCGTAACATGGTTAAAGAAGAGTGAGCTACCATCAGCCGCCCTGTGACATCCGAACCTTCTGCAATCCGCCCAGCGCCGACCTACGCGCACGTCGCTGCATCCCCCCTTCTTTGGATCCCCCGCCCCGACCGGCACCAACATACAATCACATCAATGCAATGGCGATGGCTCAACCTACACAACCCAATTGCGCACCTTGGCGTCCCCCCCGACCAGTCTGCTATTACTGTGGTATTAGAGGACATATATCCCGCTTCTGTCGTCGCCGTCTTCAGAACGAGCGCCGTGGTTACGACACCTTCGAATTCGACATGCCTTCAACCTCATATTATCAAAGCCGGTCTATTCCAAGCCTACCTCGACGATCCTCCCCACCTCCAGTATCTTCCTCTGAGCCTCGTGGGAACCATGTATCCCGACGCCGGTCCACATCCCCATACCGCCGCTGTTTCCCCTCTCCGCCCCGCAACCGGTCTCTCTGTCCGCCATCCGGAAAACTAAGTGTTGCAGCTTCCGGAGGTCAGACTGCACTCTGCGAACTTACTAAAGGTCCTACTGATCGCCCTTATAACGTTATTGCTGTTATCGCTGAAGGTTTACCGGTTGAAGCTTTGATTGATACAGGGGCTGCAATTTCTGTCATTCACTCTGATTTGTGCTACCGTTTGCGAAAAGTGACAACCCCATATGATGGGCCTCAACTCCGTGGAGCCAATAACGTCCCTTTGCGCCCTTCAGCGAAGTGCACCGTACGAGTTGTTATCGACGGCATCCGCCATCATGTGCAGTTTGCTGTGCTCTCACCTTGTGCGCATCTCATGATTTTCGGATGGGATTTTTTATCAACCGCTTCAGCGTTAATTTCTTGTGGTGACCGTGTTATCCATTTGACAGACAGCGATTTTTCATCTGACTTTTCTGAACGACATCGTCCCCTCGTTGCCGCCGCTGATACTGGTTTGTCTCCTCAGTGCGAAAAACTGCTTACAGTTGTTTCTGACCACATCACTGACGGGGATGTACTCATAGCACCATCATATAGCCATCGTGCACGTGGCATCGCCTTCCCGTCAAGTCTTGTCCGGTTCCACAACGGCTCAGCGACAGTAGTGGCCACTAACACTTCACGTGAATCCCTCGTGCTCCCAAAAGGAACTTCTCTGAATTGTATGGTGGATGTTCAACCTTTTTCCTTGATGGTGCTCACCGCCCCTCCGCCTCAGCAACGTGTTTCGTCAGACGTCTCTCTTTCTGTTCTCGCAAAGACTATTAATCCTAAACTCACGCCGAACCAACGCCAAGAACTGCTGACATTGCTTCGACACCATCAAGCCATTTTTGATGCCACTTCCACACCACTGGGACGGACTAGTGTTGCGCACCATCGCATCATTACTGAAGGTAACTCTATCGTTCGACGACAGCCTTATCGGGTTTCCCTCTCTGAACGAAAAGTAATTGAACAAAATGTAAACGACATGCTTCATATCGCAATATAATTCGTCCTTCAACAAGCCCATGGTCCTCCCCAGTAGTGCTAGTTAAAAAAAAGGACGGCTCGGTACGCTTTTGTGTTGATTACCGCGCACTCAACAAAATTACCCGCAAAAGATGTATATCCGATGTCGCGAATTGATGACGCCCTTGACTCCCTCCAAGGCTCCGAATATTTCTCGACCTTGGACCTGCGCTCAGGTTATTGGCAAATACCTATGCACGAGGACGACAAAGAAAAAACCGTTTTCGCAACACCCGATGGCCTTTACGAATTTAATGTTAAGCCTTTCGGACATTGTAACGCACCAGCGACATTTGAAAGAATGATCGACACTGTACTTCGTGGCCTCAAATGGAGAACCTGTTTATGTTACTTGGACGACATTGTTGTCTTTTCGGCAACCTTTATTGACCTTCTCACGCGCCTGAATGAAGTCCTCACCTGTCTCGCTTCGGCAGGCCTTCAGCTCAACACCAAGAAGTGCCACTTTGCACAGAAGGAAATTAGAATATTGGGACATCTGGTCAGCCATGACGGCATTCGCACAGATCCTGAAAAAATAATCGGGGTCTTGAACTTTGCTCGTCCACAACGGATTACAGATTTGCGCAGTTTCCTCGGCCTCGCGTCCTATTTCCGGCGTTTTATAAGGCATTTTGCAACTATTGCTGCACCACTTCATGAGCTCCTTAAAGCACGCAGCCCTTTCGTGTGGACTGAACAGTGCGAAACTGCTTTTAATGACCAAAAGCATGCCCTTACATCAGATCCTGTTCTTGGCCACTTCAGTGACAGTGCTCCAACTATCCTGCACACCGATGCCAGTGGTCACGGTCTTGGCGCTGTACTGCAGCGTGATGCAACATCGCGTGAGATAGTGATTGCCTTTGCCAGTCGGACCTTGACTCCAGCTGAGAAAAACTACACCATTACCGAGCAGGAGTTTTTTGCTGTCGTCTGGGCTGTCCAAAAACTTCGCCCTTACCTATACGGTCGGCATTTCACAGTTGTGACCGACCACCATGCTCTTTGCTGGTTGTCTTCACTCAAAACTTTGACAGGCCGACTTGGCCACTGGATTCTACGCCTGCAGGAATACCATTTCGACGTCACTTATAAATCTGGTCGCCAACACCAAGACGCCAACGCTCTCTCTCGCTGTCCCCTTTCGGAATCAACGTGCTGTTTTTCTTCCCAATGCATTTCCACCTCTGACTAGAGCCGACCATCTCTTTGCCCGACGTATATCACAACCGTTTGTTTTGACGACTCTGAGAACAAGCACGCTCTCCACTCACAGCAATTAGCCGATGCCTACTGCCGTTCTATCATCGACCGCCTTATCGGCGCTTCGGACCCACCCGATGCTAGGCTTCGCCGACAGCTTCGCAATTTCAAGCTCGAAAATGGCATCCTACTCCGCTATGTGTATTGCCCTGATGGAACTCGCTGGATCCCAGTCGTGCCGCGTGTGCTTCGCCCACGTATATTGGCGGCTCTCCACGATGACGCTACTGCAGGTCACCTTGGTTTTGACAAAACCTACGACCGCGTGAGAAAACGATTCTTTTGGCCTGGCTTATCTTCTACCGTTGCCAAATACGTCGCATCCTTCCCTCTGTGCCAACGTCGGAAACGGCTCACGTCTTCGCCCGCTGGCCTTCTACAACCTCTTCCCTGTCCCACCACGCCATTCGACGTAGTCGGCATCGACTTATATGGTCCCCTACCTCTCTCCTATGGGGGTAACCATTGGATTATAACAGCTGTCGACCACCTCACACGTTACGTTGAGACAGCACCTGTACCGACTGGTTCCGCTCAAGAAGTAGCAAATTTCTTTTTGCGATCAATTGTATTACGACATGGCGCTCCTCGGGTGCTCCTAAGTGACCGCGGTACAGCCTTCTTATCGAAAGTCGTTGCCGAAGTTCTTCACGCCTCATCCACCCTTCATAAGACAACCACAAGCTACCATCCCCAGACTAACGGTCTGACTGAGCGATTTTATCACACCTTGTCGGACATGATATCAATGTACATCACACCAGATCATCGAAATTGGGACACTATTCTACCATTCGTCACATTCGCCTATATAACAGCAGTACAGCGAACTACCGGTTACTCTCCATTTTTCCTTGTTTACGGCTGTCCTCCCACTACAATTTTAGACGCTTCCTTCTTCTCTACGCCCGACTACTCCACATCAGTACCTATCTCGTGTGGCCGGATGCCGTCATCTTGCCCGACTCAACACGGCAGCGTGCCAGGAAGTCCGCAAGACTCGCTATGATTCTACACATCGAGTGGTCTCTTTTCGTCCTGGTGACGAAGTACTGCTTTACACACCATTGCGCACCCCTGGCCTTAGTGACAAATTCCACCACCGCTACGTAGGTCGCTATGAGATCATAAGCCAAACTTCCCCAGTGAATTACAAAGTGACGCCTGTTGATCCCCCAGCTGATCGACGCCACCGTGGAACTGAAATTGTTCATGTGTCTCGCCTGAAACCGTTTGTGCGCCGCGATGCATCGCTTAGGAGCGGCCAGGCTGGCCGCTTCCGACCCCCCGGGCAGATTGTGTGAGCCTTCCGTGGATGTTCTTTAATTTGTACATGCCATGATCTTCCTCTTTCATTTGTACATACCATCATCATCGTCCCGCGGCGCCGGCTCCGGCACGCGCCTGGGTTTTATCATTGGATTAAAACGCTAGACAAAGCATCGCTGGCCTTGCCGTCACGACCTTGCCGTCTCAACCTAGCCTTCTTTCACAAAATGTAAGTGGTGGTCGTGGAATGAGTAGCCGTAGATCAATGGGTAGCATAGAAGCTTAAAGACAACGCTGGTGCTGTATTCAAAACATGCGTATTTTATTGTTTTATTCATTATCGGCGTGAGAGGAGTGAAACTGTTGTCATCACACATTTCAAAGGGTAGATGATAACATCACCCTCGGTGATTGATCTACTCTACCGGGAAAAACCATCTTTGGGTGAGTGCTGTCATGACTGACTACAAATTCTCAGCCTCACGCCCGATACTGAATGGGTTGGAGAAGCAGATAACGCATTTTCCTGATAATTTTATTTGTGGATTTAGGTAGTTCATTAAATTAATAACTTTCTGCACCAGAAAATGAATAATTACATGACAATTACTGGAAAAAGGTTTATAAGCATGGTAACTCTATTATTGGTTTCAACTGCTGCGATATCTGTAAGGTTCAGCGAACTTCAAGAAGGAACCACTAACAAATTCAGCTTTTCGGGTGTTAAGAGAGCCGGAAGGAGGCTTGAACCCCTTTAAGTTGTATATTGCCTTGACTGAAATACACTCAATCATTTATGTATATGCTGATAAAACTACGCGTTCCTAGTGCCTCCGTTAGTCCTGGTCTGCTTCTACAAGGCTCAATGAGACATCATCGGCATAGAGGGAAAACGCAGTATCGCTCGCTGCGGTGGGCAGCCCCTTACGGAAATGCCATATCTGGACTTATAAAAAAATCCAGATCAGATATATCAGAAATTGGGCAGATATGTTATATTAGGACAGATCTAGGCCAGATAAGGCATATCTGCCCTATTCCTGATTTCGAGTACCAGATAAGACAAATCTGGTCAGATATGCCTTATCAACCCAATTCCTGATTTAAAGATCTAGGCCGCATGGCATGTAGGTTTTGAACTATAGGTTTATATATCTGCATATCAACATAACACAATTGCAACACACACACACAAACAATTTCAGTATTCCAGCTAAATGCACACTCAATAAAGTTTGCTAAGGGAAACCTGAATTTCCCCTTTTATTTCAAACCTTACAGGAAAATAGCTTTGAAACCACAGGTTTTCTTTTTCCCTGCCTATATGGAATCGCTCAAAGACGGGCCTGAATTACGTGTGTATACCGAGGGTCAAAGACATGCTCATCCGTTAGTAAATATTGAGATTCTACTCATTTAGGCGCGATACTATAACAAACAAATGGGATATCTGAACAGAATAATGTCTACACGAGAAGCTAAAGTGAAAGACATGAACCTAATAAATTAGATATTACATTTTTATTCTACTCTTTTACATACAGAGCTTTAACCAATAAATGCTTTTAGTTAGAGCTGGTTTACTTGCGAAGCTAAATAAAATAAACGGCTAATAATTGAACTAGACTATTGAAAGGGAATTTAAAGGTTTATCGATACCCGGAAAAGGTACAGCTAAACCGCAGGGCGATAAAACACACACTACTGGGACTGCTGATAATACCTAAACCTTAGCAAAGTACATATAGGCTGTCAGGAAGTACTGGTGTTACCTTAATCAGAGACTGCAGTGCAAAATGAGCGAACGCGCCTAAATCGTGGTTGCTTTTGAAATTTAGAGAGAAAACAAAAAAAAAAGCATGTCCGATGGCATTTGTCATGACAGCGACAACTCTCCCCCTAAACCAAATCAAGCATGAAGCTACTTAGGTAGCGCAAATAATAAATTTAATAAACAACGAAGGACCCTATGCACCCACTGAAATTTGTTAAAATTGATGGAGTGAAAGAAAAATTAGCAACGAAATGTACGGAAAAATATCACATACTGGCAATTACCATCCAATTTACTGATTGGAAAATTTTTCCATCAAAATAATAAAGTGAACAATATCCTGAGGCTGGCAAGTGCTAGTTCCCGACAAGAAGTCTCACGCTCACGGTTTTGGTGATCGGGCGTCAAGATGAGGCGGCACGATAAGGGTGCGATCCGACGCAATGCTGAAGATTTGGTCGGGCCACCCAGGGAAGCAGCCTCGAAAAGATCAATCGACCATCAGGTTCGCTGCCAAGGCTGGGGAGGCAGCTTCAACCCGCCGTGGGACACAGTAATTTCCTCTGTGCCGACAGTCAGACTGAAGCTCTTGTAGGATTGCTGTAGCATTTTTGTTACATGCACACAGCTAATAGCGAACAGGCGCTGGCACACACACACCAGCATACACAACATGCAGCACGCCCGCCAGCCGCACCGAACTCCGATGTTTGCCACCGCGAAAGGAACGAGACAAGTGCTTAGGCGCACGGAGTTGAAAGGGGGAGGGGAAAGAAGCAAGCACACACAAAACAGAAAGCTCGCGGCCTACGCGGTATAGAGCGTGGCAGCGAGGAGGAGAGATGAAATGCGAGCCTGCGACGCAGGGGCCGCTGCTGTTTGAGAGGGAAGATGGGAACGCGGGAGAGGAGGAGTCACTGTCTAGCCAGTGCGGCCCTCCAAGTAGCAACCGCCAGCTGTCTCTGATGGTGAGTCACCGTCTAGACAGCTCGGAGGGGGCCATATACTGAACTGCCATCATTTTCTTGATATTTTGAATCGCTCAACTTAACCGACCATGCGTTTGTGCACCGCACTGCCGCCGCATTTTAAATGAAAATGCGAGTTAGTAGACGGAAAGAGGAGCATGTAGCCATAACCCAGCGCCCTCCTGGATTAAGGAACACATGATGTAATAATTATAGTGCAGCGAAATCTGCAGAATATTTTAAATATTAGGAGTGGTAGCTATTTTCTAAATTGGATACAATTAACACTAAGCATGCAGGCCATGCTGAGTGTAGAAAAACTGAAGCTCGACCACATGATGCCAATATTGAATATTTGCAGAAGGTAGACGAAAGCCATATATTGCTATATACAATCACTATGGCACATACATAATTAAGGCCCCGATGAGGTTATATAAAGTCCTGTTGATGCCAGGCATATGGCCCTGGTCTGTCTATATAAGGTCATGACGATGCCATATATGCCCTTTATCAGGCCACATAAGGTCGCGAGAATACCATATATGCCCCTGATCAAGCCATATAAGGTCCCATCACCCGTTCAGATATGGATTATATATTTCATGATATGGCCAAATCTGAGCCATATAAGGGCAACATTTTGCGCATATATGACCTCATCTGGCCCAGATAAGGTCTTATTTGCTGCCTTATATATTTGTATCTGGCAGCATATGTTCCATATCTGGAGCAGATATGGGATTTCTGTAAGGTGCAGCTTGTTTAAACCGCCATATGATAAATGCGAGACAACGAGCTTGCTTACATGAACGGGCCCATATCAAGCCAAACGAGCTGGCTAGCAATGACAGCTGTCATTCAGTATACCACCATTGTCGAAAATTGCGTTGCCACATAAGCAGAGCTGCTGCGAGGCATTCGACTGGCTCTAGCCTTTGCCCAGGTGTGTTCTGCTGTGCGAGCACAGCTGCTACGTTCTTTGTACTTTGTGACATTTTGACTTGCCGCGAGGACCTAGTGCAGAAGCAGCGCGAACTTTGCAGAATTGAGGGTACAAATAAAGAGTGAGCACAGGAGCTTGTAGCCTCACATGAAAGTCCTCGGAACTACTTCCTCATCGGACTGAAGGACGTGTGCGACGTCATCAACAACAACTAGGGACGCCAGCACCAGGACTTCAAAGCTTGCACATCAGGCGATTTGTTGTTTGCTGCTAGAAATAACGAATATTTTATTTACACTTAAGGAAGTTTATGCTAATTAGCAGGAAAGAAAATTTAGTTACCGCTGAGAATTGTCTGTATTTTCTCATTGTGTAGCCAGTACGCTGTCTGTCAGTTTTTCTCCAAATCTTGCAGCACATCGATGAGGAAGAAGAGGGAAGTGGCCAGTGGCTACTTAACGCCTTGTTTCACTTGTATTTTGTATTGTTTTTCTCTAAAGTAGCACCCGCTGTCGTAGCTCAGCTTGTCCCACCTCACCTCGTCGTACTTTTATGCCAAATACTCACTCTGAATGTGCATCTTGTTTGTGCGAGGCCTATAGAGTTAATAACCATCATATGAAGTTTCTAGTAGCAAAGTCAGGATTGCTTACCTTACCAGGAAACAACAGGGAATCTTTCCTCAAACATGGAGCGCTAAATAAAAGAAACTGTATATTTTCGGTGACAAATGGTTTTTCATTTCGCGCCTCTTCACATTTGTTAAGGGGAGACGTTTCGGTCTTATTAACATCCCGAAACTGGCTTACTTGCATTAACATTTCAAATATGAAATTTAAGACGTGGTACATGCCGCCCCTTTTTACCCTTTGGATTGAGCACACCGGGCCTTATTTCGGACTTTTCCTTTCCTTTAATAATAATAATTTAATAAATTAGCATTTTCTGTCTTTCTGCTATAAAAATGCAATGGTCCCTATAACAAAGAAGCTATCTTCAGGTTAGTTATTGCATATAAAAATGTTTACCATACATATTGCTTCCCCAATTTAATTCTGTAAGATTGCTACATGCTCTTACAATAGGACCAAAATTAAAAGATGTGAGCAACCAGCTTCGGTTATATACCGTAGTGTCTCTCTACACCGCGCAGTCTTTACATATCTACTAGATGGCACTAGCGACCATTAGACCGCTAAAACCAAAATCTATGCAAGCAATGAAATTCAGATAGAAATTCCTCATAAGTCTAGAACTTCGCTTTCTTGTAAGTAGTTTCAAATATCGCGCATTATTACAACAGAGTAACACATATGCGTAATACATTATTTCCTTTGTATGCTGCGTTAAATCTAGTATATGATGTCATTTAATATTTTTTATTGATGTCAAATTTGCCAGTTTGTTGTAATGTTCACCGGATAATTTTTACCTTACCAATTTTAAATCATAACCGTGTATTCTAGCTGCTCTGCAGCAATGTTCTAAATTACGGTTCATTGCATGCAGACGAAAATTCGGTAAGCGGCTATTTATGAACAAAAATTGCTTGTGGCTCAATTAGTTTTTCTTCTACTCGTGCTTTCACCCTAACTTTCTACTTAGAGCAAATAATGGATATTTGAGTTTACAACCTGGGGCAAAGTGTCCTTGCAGGTTAGCGCCATTGTCAGACCCGCGCATGGCCTAAGTGAGCTCATCTTCGGCGTCAGTCGCCGTTCTAGTGCGTTATGATGTTACGAACGAGTGCGCACTGATTGAGGCCCGTGGAAAGAGAACTTCTCTAGGGTATAGCGAGTACCAGTAAATGTAGTCATTTCGGTGAACTTGAAACTTCAGAGGATTTGCTTTTTCGCTGTGATCCGTTTGCAGAGCCAAGCCACTAGATGCTCATGGTCTACTGGGCTAACTTTAGGTGCAATTCCGAACACGCTTACGTCGTTCTTGTGGCCGCAGGCCTGCGTCAACTTGTGTACGAATCTTCGCGTTTACTTCGATGTGACAGAATTGACATCCCATACATTCCTCACCACGAGGTTGGTCTCCATAAAACGACGCTTCACTCCAGGTTTCTGGTAAGATTCGGCCGCTCGCAGCCTGGACGTTTTGTACTGCGCTCGGCGCCAATTTTGTTTTTTGATTTTTTGCCAAGAGATGTGACGCGCGCGGCTTGTACACAATAATAGATATTCCGCGTAATACGATGTTCTGAGCACGCCTACAGGCAGGAGTTATTTATGCGATTTTTGGCGCTATAGCTTGTGTTTATGAGCAAGGAGCTACTAGTTGCCAGCTTTGAAGTCAGAGAAATGGACTTGGATGGGGTTTAGAAACTTGACCAATTTTGGAAATTGAGAGATTGCGGAGAGCGTCTTGCGACGTCGTCCTTTATTATAATGCACAGCTTTGCTCACGCAGTCGTGCTCCAGGATCATCACAAGGACATTGGACATTGAAGGGGAGCAAGTTTACAAACATTGCCGGATATATTGCATCGCTTTCATTTTTTGTTGGCGAAACCCTGTCAAAGCACCAGCCCTGTGATGCTGCTTTTTAGGATTGTTCTGCGTAGTAAATTTAAGCTTTGTAGTAAACGCGCGTATTCAATACAACAAGGCCACTTTGTCTCGATCGGCCATTTCCCTATCATCAGTGGTAAGATATCTCCAGTGGCAGATATCCCCAGGTAGCAAGTTTCTAACCAGAAACGTGCTTCTCTACAGGTGTAGAAATATCACTGTTTTAGCTTATGTGAACTTGGTTCTTCACTGTGCAATAGAAGAAGACTGAACCACCGAACAAATACTTTCAGGCATGCTTTATTTTGATCAAACAGGGTTTGGAAGAAAAACATCACCTCAACATAGAAAGGGCGGTCAATACGTTCCGTGTAAGTACCACTTTGATTATTAGGAGTTAATATTTGCATATCATTTCTTGCCTCAAACTTCAGAGAAAATTTTAAATGAAAATCCTCTTCTCTGGAATTCCACCTGGTCGCGTTTTTGAAAGAAAACAACAATTTTATCTAAACTTACCCCAGCCAATAAATTTATTCGAACCCTACCATACTGGACCAACTCGCTCGCTTCTTCAGGGGTGACGGGTGCGCATGCCAGCCACTGCAAGCAGCTGCCTTCTCTATCCCTTCCAACATGCTCGTTGCGCATTCATTGATGCAATGAACATTGACGCAGTGAAAGTATCGGAAATGTGAACGAGGACATCTCTGAAAAGTTATGGCGCCGTAAGGCTGGTCCCCAGAATAATTTTGACAGTTTCTACGTTCGGATTTGCGCAGTACGCGTGATTGCTTTGTATTTAGTCACTATCAATATACGGCTACCCAGGAAAGTGTTCGACCCGTTTCTGTGGGCAGTAACAGTAGTTAAGTAAATAGCAGCATATGCATCAGTACGACATATTGAAAGCAATTCTGACGTTGCAATAAGCAGTTATACCCACTGACAGTAGCAAAAAGGCTAAAACAACGAGCCTGTCCTTGTTTAACGAAGATCCGCTGTCCAAACACAATAAATAAGATAAACGTGTCCACGTGCAACCTGCTACAGAAATGAAAAGCTAAGTACTAGTACATTTTATTTGCTTGCATAAAACTACCTGTCATTATCACCGGCGCAACAACGTTACGAATGCAGTTTTCTTGGGTCGCGCAACTTGATTCCCTCGGGGTGCCTCTACTTTCCACAGTGTGGCGATGTGCTTATGAGATGACGATTAGTAGACGTATAATACATACGCAGTCATTTTTGTGATATACAGAGTTTGTCATTAAGGCTGCTTAATAAAAACAAAACATGACCTCTATTTCATGCTCATGGGGTGCCATATATATTAATTTGAAAAACAACTTGGTTGAGTTAATGGTTTTAAAAGTATAGACAGTATCGCGACACGGATGTCATATAGTAGAAACAGAGCAAGGGCAGCAATAATCGCAGTTGCGCCTCTTCCCAACCACTCATAAAAAGAAAAGTACAATCTGCTATATTTTGGCATCAAATGCACCCATATATCAATTACGGTTCCCTATAGAAAGCGCTTAAAATACTTTGTCTCGCGTCATCATTTTCCTTTCTTGGCGTTAGTAGTTTATGACCTACGGCGCCAAACTTCGCTGACAAACGGGGCAATATATTTTTTCGGCGTTCGTACAAAATCCCTTATTTTCTGCATATTTCTGTCAAAAGCAATTCCAGAAATTTTCTCTGGATTTTGAAACACTGAAATTTCTAGGGGAATAACTAAAGGTTTTAATGCAAGTCACATTGCAATACATCATATTTTATGAAGTTAAAGAGCACTATATTAATACGCTGTTAGTCACGTCCCCTAGGGAGGAAATTCAGAGGGCCGAAGTAATTCAGAGCTCAGCGTAAAGTGAACCATAATCTGGCCCATAATTATACTTTTGGAGACAGCGCAAAGATGCTTTGACCGAAGTGAGCTTTCTTTGATTTCTTCCTATTGCAAGGCAGTTGTGCTATATAGTGCTATGTTGATGAGAATAGACACATTTTTTGGTGCTAAGGGGAAGTTTGCTTGTAATAGTGTGTCCCACTTGACAGTGACTAGCTAAATATGTCGTAGGCTAATATTATACTGCGTCCCAGAAAATAATTCTGAAAAATATATGTCATATAATTTGATACCATTATAGAAACTATGAATAGAGGATGTGTAAGCTTGCAATATGAAGTATAAGTTCACTTATAAACTTGTTTTTCTGCTGTGACTTATTAAGAATGTTATTGAAAGCTAAAGAATTGCGTTTCTGATTATAGTTGAAGCATGTGTGAGATCTTGCATGATATGTTTATGAACATATTAATGAAAATGGTTTGAGCTACAAATGCTTAGCGAATTTCTTCTGTGTAATTTTTTTAGCATTTTGTCTTGAGCATTGACGACATGACACAGCATTGACGACTATTGTAGAAATGCAGGACGTCGCAATTTTAAAGTAAGCAGCATAAGCCTAAAAGTTCGCGCACCCGGCGTCACCCTCGTAGTTGTCTTCTGTATTTTATAACGCCACCCGTTTCTTTTTGATCAATACTGACTATTACTGGGCAGTTAAAAAATGTGTGAATGCCTAAGTTAAAATGGGCTTTCACAGATTTGTCCAAATATCTTTGAACTCACCCTCTCTTCCTTTAGAAACTTAATCTTCAACTGAAAGTTCATGAGAAGTAATACAGGTAGTATTTACTGAAACTACTCCTCTTCATTAGAAATTTTGATACGATGAATGTGGCTATTATTTCTAAAAAAAGAATAGGCGATGTTAAATGAAATACCACTGTATGGTATGGCGATCTATGTTGTAGCTATGTGCCCATCAGACGTGGTTTGGCATCTCGTTACGGTACCGTAAAGGTGCCATTTACGTAAACGAATATTTGAAATAGCTAGCCGGGGGGGCGCACTGGGTACGGCACTCGACTACACTGCCCAAGGACGCGACATCGACTACCGGCCTGTGAGGTCGCTTTTGTTTGGAGGCGAA
>JAJIZL010047873.1:4711-19823 GCA_023969395.1 Amblyomma maculatum
TGTTTGTTTGTTTGTTTGTTTGTTTGTTTGTTTGTTTGTTTGTTTGTTTGTTTGTTTGTTTGTTTGTTTGTTTGTTTGTTTGTTTGTTTGTTTGTTTGTTTGTTTGTTTGTTTGCAAAAAATACTGTCCCGGGAGGCTTCGGCAATAAAAAGTATTTCATTAGAGAATGAAACTATTCAGCCATAAAAATGTTCTCTTTTCTTAGAAACTGTAATGGTGAAATTACAATTCAGCTTATCTTTTGTGTGTAACGGTTAATTGGAATACTGAGAGCATGCATTGTGGAAAAGTACAAATTGTTGCGAGTGTGAACAATTTATTTCATCGTCTTTTTGGTTGCCTCCCAGTTGAAGAGCAGAGCACCCTTTGGTTAACCGCCCAACTAACAGCAGATTTACATGATTTAGTAATACATCATATGGAGGCATGATATTCATCTGGGCATCAGCGTACTAAAACCTCATACTGTCTCTTAAGCCACATCATAAAAATGATTATTACTCTAGTAAAAAATAATGACAAAAAATATTCCTTTCTTGCGCAAAATCCTAAAACCATGACTTTCGACAACATTTAGGTAAAACTTCGAGTACGACAGCGATTCTTGCAAGGTTTTCAAGGCTTAGAGTAAATTTGGGACGGCAATGCCCACATTCTACATTACATATGTTTTGATGCTTGTTTACTTGTCACAAAAGACAAAGCTGTAGGTTCCAAATGCTAGATAAATTGTAAAACAGCGGAGAGATTATTTTGAATACTCATTGCGGTCCCATCTACTGACAACAACGTGATGTAGTTAGTGAAAAACGTTTTCCGACCGCTAAGATGTGCCGCTCTTGTCTTCCCTGTGCAGTTGGTACTGCCGGCCCCGAGATAACCGCCAAGGCTGTACCGGTGTCCGACCGGTCTTCCTCCACAGGGATGTCGGCACGCTCGCTGGTGTGGGTCGTGGCTCTGGTGATCGCCTTCATCGCCGCCTTCATTTACGCTGTTTTCCTCTTCCGCTTGAAGCATATACCAGTGCCTGAAAAGAAGATTGCGGCCCGCTGGTCAGCCAATGACAGCGACGTCATGTCAGGATGAACATAGTGACCCCAAGCAGCAAAACGATCAATATTATCAACATTTTAGCCTGACGTAACAAATTTTGGTAATTGTTTCTCGTTGCATTAATAATAGGGCAGTATGAAGCAGTACCACGAATGAAAATAAAATACCGTCTTTGGTGCAACTTGTATAAGGTATTAAAATATTTTTGCAAATTTTTCAAGTAGGTTGTACAAATTAAATATTTATCGTCAATTATTGGATGTTTGGCAAATCGACTGGCGATCACCTATTGCCTCGGAGACAGTGCTTACGCATAATTAGCACCATCTCACTTTTTTGCGATGTTTATGCCTCAAGATATAAACATGCTATGAGGGATGAAGGGATGTAGTTAAATGAATGAATAACGGTTGGCTGATGCAATGAAGTCGAGAAGTGAACGATGATGAGGTCGCTGCGTCCAAGGCGAATATGACTGCGGATTATGAGCAGAGAGGCCAACTGCCACCACCTGTCTATAAATCAGGCAAAAAAGATACTCTAAATTACCGTCCGAAATCATTAACCAGCATACCTTGCAAAATCATGGAACACGTCATATATTCTCAAATCATGAACTTTCTTGACAGTAACAACTTCTTTCCTCCCTCACAGCACGGGTTTCGCAAGGGTCTGTCATGTGAAACTCAAATGGCCATCTCTCTTCATGACGTTCACTCCAGCCTCGACCTAAACTTACCAACTGACGCTATTTTTCTAGACTTCGCTTAAGCATTTGACAAAGTTCACCACAGACGTTTACTGCTGAAACTAACCATGCTAAATCTGCATCCTAACGCCTTATTATGGATCGAAGAATTCCTTTCTAACCGCTCCCTGTTTGTTCTCGTTAATGGATACGGCTCTAGCCATCTTTCAGTAACATCAGGCGTACCCCAAGGTTCTGTATTAGCTCCCCTCCTATTCCTTATCTATATAAACTACTTACCCTCAAACCTGGTTTGCAATGTTCGTCTGTTTGCACATGCCTGCGTTATTTACCGCACAATTTCCAACACCTCTGACCAATCTCAGCTCCAAAACGACATTAACGCAATACATGCCTGGTGCGATGACTGGCTAATGTCGCTTAATCCTAATAAATGTAAACTCGTATCTTTTCACCGCCGGCGTAACCCCCGCATTTTCACTTACTCGGTTGCTAACACTCCACTAGAATCTGTATGCTCATACAAGTACTTAGGCGTCACCTTGTGCCAGGATCTCTCCTGGCGCTCACATATAACGAACATCGTCGCATCAGCTAACCGATCATTGGGTTTTTTGAAACGCCATTTACAGCACGCCCTTCAAAGTATTAAACTTCGCCTACCAATCACCCTACCGACCCAAACTAGAATACGCATCTGAGCCCGCAACAAGCATATCTCATCAGTTCACTAGAGTCTGTCCAAAATCGCGCCACGAGGTTCATTCATTCTGCCTATTCGTATGACATCAGTGTATCGTCACTTAAACAGCAATCAGGTTTATCAACTCTTGCCCATCGTCGTGGCATTGCTTCTCCTAATCTCTTCCATAAGTTTTTTTGCAGCTCCCTCGGCCAACCACCCTATATAACACCGCCAGCTCGCATATCTCATCGCACCGGCCATCCACTAGTAGTTTCATGCCAGCGCGCCCGCACCGTCACTTTTTTCATCATTCTTTCTTAGCACTGCAAAAGACTGGAATGGCCTTCCCTACGATGTTGATGCCATCACCTGCCCATCACGTTTTGTTAAAAGTTTAAATATGCACTTCATAAATATCATGTAGGCAATCATATTCAATCAATGTTCGTACTCCCACCCCTTATGTAATACCCCCAATGTGGGGTCTTTAAGGTAATAAAGTGAAGTGAAGTGAAGGTGCCGGATCCGCCTTGGCTTGAGCACTGGACATTCCCACAGCAGGTGATGGATGTCAGCTTCTGTATTTCTGGATCTGCAGACAGGGCACCCTTGGTGTGGATACCCATGTCGAAATTCAGACAACTTTCTGATTACTGCCGGTGTTTTAGGGCCACCCCAACTGTAATCCTCTGAAGCGCTAACTACTCTGCACGGGTTGGACCGCGGGGGAGGCCTACCGTACACAGAGGTATAGGAACACTTGTACGGCATCGGAAGGTGTTCCTTTCTTGTTAATAGTAAGGTAGCATTGTCCAATTTTATGAGGTTCAGCAATGTCGAGGTTGAGGGTGAAAGGCGGGTCGTAGAATCTGCCTGGCTTTGAGCACTTAAAAGGTCCCGCAGAGTCTATTCAATACGAACTGGCTATGGTATACATGCCGCTCACACGCTTTACTGAGAGTAATTTTTGCCTTTTGCCGTCTTCTTCACTGCAGGGAAATTTGAAGTTATTCGTTACCGCGTGTTTCATGGTCCATAAATATTATTCACAACTGTTATATTTATTCGCGCTCTGCTTGAGTTGCCTTTCGGCAAAATGTCTGATACAAATAAATGCCTCGTTCCTCTAAGTAATACCTCAAAGAAAAAACGAAAACAAAAGTAGTTTTTGAGAAGGGGAGAAATGGAATAAAAGAGCGGGAGGTAAACAGCTAGTGAAATATTGTGGTTGATTTGTTAAAGATTGCAAAGCCACTGTATAGACGAAGATATATTTCATGCTAACATATGAGGGCACTCGTGGTGCAATGATTCTACGGTGATACAATTACCGAAAACAATTCATAACACCTCGGATTAAACTGCTATTTTGCGGGGTCTATACGTAGTTCACATTAAGTAATTTATCACACAGGGTAAGTAGGATATTGTAATTTCGAATCCATTCCATGTTTTTTTTTTTGTTTTTCTCGATGCTCGCTAATCTCTGGCTGTTGCCCGCGCCACACCTTATTCATTACTCCAAGCTTTATATTTGCGGTAGATGGCAATAGGACTAGGACAGTGTTCTATTGGTTCTGCCACTAGCGCATTCAAGATTGCATCGCTGAAATAAACCAGAATTGGAGCCGTTTCGAAAAACATATCTGAATGCATAGAATTTCTGAGCTGTAGAAGACTTGGAATTGTAGGTGGCATCTGCAGAAGGGCAAGTGAAGTAGCAAATGGCAAGTCAAAAGTGAAGAACATGTAGAAGGACACTGAAATTTAAATGTGAGAGCGAATAAACTTGTCTGGCTCAAACAAAACACTGCTATTCCAGCTTATTGGGTGACTCTGCTTTTTTTAAGTGTTTATGTATAACCATTTGGCAAGCCTAGACTAACTTTTCCTACGAAAAATGCCCAACATTCAAAACCTGTGTGTGGGTGAGTCGGTGAAGCATCGTGCAGAACAGGAGCGCAAAAAACCAGGACACAAGGAACACATAGAAACACGGCTGTCTGAGCACATCCTGGCTCGCGTCTTTCGCTTTTCTGACAGAACAATTTTATTGTTTGTATACTCTTCTTCCGAGTACGGAACAACGGTAGATGTCCAGCGTACTTTGCTGCCGTCTTTCTGGGAAAGCTTGTTCTTTTCTTGTTTGTTCCCTTCCTATGAGCCAGCCGGCGTCACAGGGGGAAGGAATTGGACCTCGATCAGCTCCTCGATGTCTCTCCCTCTGAGCTCAACCATCGATTACGTGGTCGCCTGTGTTGGTCACTGTCCCTTCCTTCTCCGCTAGATTTTGGCTTTGCTTGTTTCAGTCTGCCCGCGCACGCTTTGGACCTGGGGCGATGTACTTCACTGCATAGTATGCATTGGAGCGCACACACATAGTCTTTGGACGGATGTTGAGCTCCGCACAGTCCGCACACAGTAATGTTCAGTGTGAGGCACACGTCGGAGCGGTGTAATTGTTGGAAACAGATGTAGCACACTTCCCTCGTGGGACGGTACTCGTAGCATGGTAGTTTACCTCCATAGTATAGTAACGAAATTCGTCAAGACCGGGCAGTAGAAAGTGATCACTGCCATCATAGACTTTCCAATCATCCTTGCCTGAAGAATGGACACTCTTTGAGTTCTGACTCATAGATGTCTTTTCAAGTCTTCGAGAGACGTAACTGGATCAACACCATGCATTACGCCTCGGTGGACGTCCTCCGGAGCTGCCACCTTATCGTTTACCTCGTATGCCGACATTTAGGCGGGTAATGCACCGCACCAGGTGAGTCGTTGCTTCATGTGGGGTGCTAACAATAATGATGTTAGATCCGTTACGCAGCCTTACTACTAGGTCCTCGTCCTTGTACCGTTGGCCGCACGCCTTGAAAACGGCGCCCGCTACTTGATGTGTGGTGAGTGATATCACCATGAGGTCTTTTTTGGGTCGAAAAATTATCTTGGTGTAATGGTTGGGGAGTGGCGGCATTCTTCGCCAAGGCTTCCTCTGCTCTTCCTTTCCAGTCTTGTTGCAGTCATTCGCATCATCCGGTGATTTTCTTATGTGAGATGAGGCGTCCGGTCCGGGTCCTGTGCCTTTCCGCTGCTGTCGCCTCTGAATTTTTTCATTTACTTGGATTAAGCAACCTACCAACTGAAACCGTTGTTGTACTCGACTGGCGCCGACGAAGAATCTGACGGGATTCCTCTTTGCTTCCCTAGTCGGCGTCCCCAAAGTCGTCTTCAGCCATCCCTTGGAATTCGTCCAGAGGGACATTTGGTGGTGGTTGTAGCGACGCACTTGCGGCTTGGCTGGGCCACGCCATATGGTCGTTTTTTGAACAAGCATCGATGCTAGCCGTCGGTGTAGTCTATAAATAGGGCTAGTGTCCTATGCTTTCCCGATATCGAGCTGGGCGTCCTGTCAGGGTTAGCTAGCCGGCGACAACTTAGCAAATTTCAAGTCCCGTAAAGAGCCGAAAAATGGTCCTACCGCTTGAAATGTTCCATTCAGGGGACACAGCCCATGATATTATGCGAAGCATATTAACGTACGTTTCGGACATTCGCGCGACGCCCGGCGGTGGCCACCACTGACCCTGAAGTGGGGTCACGTGACATGATGTCACGTGATGACGTCACACAGGCTGCATATGGGGCCTCATATCGCGCCGTCGGTCGCCTCCCTGTCCTCTCTCAACTGGTTTTTAATATTACCCTTATCCCCATGGCACACGCCCTCAACCAAATCCCTGCCCTGTCCCACTCCTTATACACCGATGATATTACACTGTGGACCCCCACAGGCAGCATTGGCGCCATGGAAGATACATTAAAGGCCGGAGCAGACATTGTAGTATCTTTTGCCGCAAATGTCGGCTTGGCTTGTTCCCCTACCAAATCGGAGCTTCTCATACTCCGACCTCCTAGGTGTCGTACAGACAAAGGCCCTCCTCCCCCCATCTTCTTGACAATTGACAACACCCGGATACCAGAAGTGGACAACATCAGGATTCTTGGTATTCTGATACAAAACAATGGCAAGAATACCGCAACCATCACTAAGCTGACGGTGATGGTTCATCAAACAATCCGCCTCATTCGCCGCATAGCCAATCGCCATCGCGGCATGCGCGAGCATGACCTCAGACGCCTGGTACAGGCATTTGTCCTGAGCCGTGTTGTGTACTCGCTCCCCTACCTTTCCTCACGCGGGTAGAGGAAGACAAGGTTAACGCCCTTATCCGACAGGCGTACAAGGCCGCCCTCAACTTACCCCGCTACACTTCCAATGAACGCCTTCTTCACACGGGCATCCATAACTCCCTGAGCTCACGGAAGCCCACCGCTCAGCCCAGTTGGAGCGATTATCATCTACCCTCACCGGCCGGAACATCCTTGCTCGCATCCATCTCTCACCTCCCGGTCACTGCTCTACACAGCATACACTTCCCCCTGCGATACACCGCGTTCTTAAGGTGCATCCCTTGCCAAAGAATATGCACCCAGAGCACCATCTCACTCGCCGCAAGGCACGCGCAGAAGCTCTTCGCAAGCACTATGGCTTCCAGCCAGAGACCGTTTATGTAGACGCTGCCTCGTACCCCTCCTGCCCAGCGTTCGCCCTCAGCGCTGTTTCCAACTCTTTGCAACTGGTCGCGGCCGGTACAACTTTTGCCTCCACTTCCCTGGAGGCGGAGGAGGCGGCGGTTGCCCTCGCCATAGCTACCACCCGAGCCACCACCATCTTTAGCGATTCTAAATCCGCCGTACTGAACTTCGCCCGCGGTCGGATCTCTACCCCAGCCTTCCGGTTCCTCGCCTCCCTCTCCCCACCCGAACACCCTATTCAACTAATATGGGTGCCCGCTCAGACGGGTCACCCAGGCAACGAAGCAGCTCACTCTTTTGCTCGAGGATACGTCAGCCGAGCAGGGACTGCCACTGCCTGGAGAGATGCTCGCGAGCGCATGGTATCCTATCACGAAATCTCTCTCCATTACCGTGATCAACGAACCATCTACCCTCCTCCTCATAAATCTATGACTAAGCTACAACAGGTGACGTGGCGCCAGCTTCAGTACCGTACATTTCCATCCCCCTGCTTTCTTATCTTTGATCCATCCAGGACTGTTCTCGCCGCAGTGCACCCTGTGTGGGACACCTAAAGCTGATTTTGAGGATATTATGATCAAATGCTCGGAATTCCACCCTCCAGCCACTTGGCAACTCTCCGACCTCGAGCGATGGGAGGCTGCGGTGTCCAGCTCTGACCCGGCCGTTCAAAAGCGGCTGACAGACTGGGCTTTGGGTGTCGCTGCAAAGCACCAGCTTCCGGCCACAACACGCAGCCAAGAGCCGACCCATCATTAGCATGTATTCCCTTAAGGCTCCCAAATATAAAGTTTTTCACCACCACCACCACCCGGCGGTGGCCACCATTGACCTTGAAGTGAGATCACTTGATGTGACGTCACGTGATGACGTCACACCGGCTGCAGATGGGGCCTCATATCGCGCCGTCGGACGTCGCCCGGCGGAGGCCTCCACGCTTCGGTTCGCGCCGTCGCGCGCGACGCAGCGGCGGCGCCACCATCGCTGCATCACGTGATGTGTGACGTCACGCCAGGGATGAAGCGGCGCGCGCCCGCCGTCGCGTCAGTCTCTGTGCCCATGCATTTACATGCACATGCAAGAGTCATGCATTTACGGACCATAAGAGTGTGTTTGTCGGGCTGCAAAGAATGAAGTACGACGATTAACCTAAAACCACGTCTCCTTTACTTGGCCTCATCCACACTGAGGCAGCTGCTTAACATGCTTCGCATCCACTGGGCTTAACCTTGATAAGCCTCCAATTTTCTTTCAGTTCCTCATAAAAGCCCGTGGCGAGAAAGAGTTCGCCCGGTGAAATCTGTCAAAATTGGCGGAACCGAAGCGATACGTATCCGCTTACTGTTGATTGATTGATTTATAGGAAGGGAAAGGCGCGATAACTGTCTCACTTTTATGCGAATCATATTACTAGAGCTAAGCCTCAGCTCCTCGAGCGCGGCGGTGTCACCACCATTGACCGCTAATGACCTACCACGTGATGCGTGACGTCACGACAGAGGAGAGACCGGGCTGCATCTCGGGCCGTCGAGCGCGGCGTCGCCACCAAGGAGAACCACGTGATGCGTGACGTCACGACAGAGGAGAGACCGGGCTGCGTCGATCTCAAGGTACTCATGAGAGAGGACGTGGTCTCAATTAATATGACACAACAAACCATCCTCGTAGCGTCAGCAAACGAGGAAAGGGCAGTGAAGTACCAAGGAGCCAAGAAACTTGTGATCAGAGGGAAGACCGTGGAGGTGAACAACCATGCACCGATGCCGGAAGACGCCGGAAAAGGAGTCATCCACGGAATTCCCTTGACCATGAGCATGGAACTGATCAGAGGCCCGATCAGAGGAACTAGGCCCGAGGGGAACTCCGCAAGGGGCGGTACTGTCACCCCTCTTGTTCAACTTAGCTATGAAAGATCTACCAGGCCTTCTTTCCGAAATTCCTGGCATCAAACACACATTGTATGCGGATGATATCACTGTCTGGTGCAACTCGGGGAGTGACGCCGAGATCGAGGAGCGTCTTCAAGCAGCAGCGGATACGATGGCCCGGTACGCCAGGGAGAGAGGCCTCCAGTGTGCGCCGGAAAAGTCCGAGTTGCTAATTCTGAAGAACCCGAGGACACCCCTAGCACAGAACATCTCGGTGTATATAGAGAGCCACCCAGTACAGAAACCCACGGAGATCAAGATCCTAGGGCAGTATATCCCGCAGGGGCGACAGAACACCACCACAATGAAGAAGCTTACAACATCCACCGAGCAAATCCTCCGGATGATACAACGTATCCGAAGTAAACACCATGGCATGAAGGAAAGGGACACCATCCGCTTGGTGCAAGCTTTCGTGATCTCGCGGATAATGTACGGGACGGCATTCCTTAACCTCTCCAGGTCGGAAATTGAAAAGTTAGAGACACTCATCAGGAAAGCCTACAAGACGGCCCTGGGGCTACCGAACTCCACGCCAACGGCCAAGCTCATGGCTCTAGGAGTACATAATACCCTCGAAGAGATGTGTGAAGCACAATGGCTCTCACAACTCAATAGGCTCGCACTTACAACACCCGGCAGAGAACTGCTCGAGAAAATCCATGTTAATCAGCCCTATACAATTGACCAAAGAGAAGAGGTCCCACGCGATGTGAGAAGACGCATCAACGTGTACCCCATTCCGCGGAATATGCATCCCGCATATAACATCGAGAGGAGGATAGCAAGAGGGGAAGCCCTGCAGAAGAAATGGGACAAGCAGACTAACACCCTTTACGTGGACGCAGCAGGACCACACAATGGAGTCATGACTATCGTAGTCTCAACGCCTGCGGGGTCGATGGTGAACTGCGCCTCGGTGAAAACATCTAACCCCACTCACGCAGAGGAGGCAGCTATTGCATTAGCTGTAGCATCTAACCCCAACGCCGTTGTGCTCACTGATTCCCAAAACGCCTGTCGCAACTTCAATTACGGATAATTTCATAAGTCAGGGTTGTCATTGCTAACTAAGCACCCACCCAACCAAGCATCAATCATCTGGTTTCCCGGTCACCTGGAACTACCAGGAGGAAACGAAGCCGCTCACAGGCATGCCCGAGCTCTTCTATACCGGGCGTCTCCCCCTGATGACCATAAAGGGTGCCGTGACCTGATAGGTTTAGCAGTGTATGCTGACAATCTCGCGCCATACAGAACAGCCAGAAAGGAGTACCCAACTGCACACAAATCCCTCAGTAAGTTAGAAGAGAACATCATTAGGAGACTACAAACCAACACATACCCAACACCAGCTAAATTTCACCTGTGGTACCCTACACTATACTCTCCGCAGTGCCCACACTGTGGAGAGGTAGCTAACCTCTACCATATGGTGTGGGCATGCCAATTTAATCCCTTAGTTGACCCCATTCCCAACCCCTCGGAGGAGCAGTGGGAGGCTATTCTGCTCAGCGATGATCCTGACCGTCAGCACTGGCTGGTGGGGAGGGCCAGCGCAGCAGCAGCAGCCAATGGACTACCGGACTAGGCGGCCCACCCACATGTTCTGAGAATACTGAATAAATAAAGATGTTTTCAATCAATCAAAACGCTGGATTGCGACGCTAACCCACCGATATTAGGCGCACGGAGACTCGGGGATTCCGGCTCGCTGCTGATTCTATTCGAGGGGAGCGAGGTGCCTGACATGGTAAAGTGCTTGGGATCATTTAAAAGATGCTTGAGGTACAAGAAGAAGCTGGAGGTGTGTGTGACATGTGGCCGACTCGGACACCGGGCCGACGTATGCCCGGACCCGACGAAAATAAAATGTCGCGGCTGTGGGAAAGAAGACCCGGAGCAAGGACACACGTGTACCCCCGTATGCCAACTATGCGGGGGAGACCACACGCTGGGCGTCAGCAAGTGCAGAAAAATATACAGGAAGCCATTCGTGCCGACGAACAGACTGGAAGATGAAAAAGGCGAGGCTACGCTACCCAAGAGAGGGCCCAAAGGAGGGCCTGCATCTGGAAGGAGACCCAACTCCGGGAAACCCAATCCCCGGCCGAGTGTGGTACTTGCGGACGACAAGGAGTTCCCGTGCCTACCCTCCAGGGGCACCAAACGGCAGCGGTAAGGTACGCGAGCAAGGCCTCCCAGGCTAGCCCAGAAACTATAGCGCTAAAAAAAGTAAACGCAGAGCTAAAAACAAAAATAGAAAAACAGGAAGCCGATATAAAAAGGCAAGGATCAGAAATTGCAGAGCTAAGAAAAATGATGGCAGAACTTACCAATAACAGATCTAGACGAGAAACGCCTCCTGTTCACGTTGCGGTAATACAAAAACCAGCAGAGGCGAAACAGGTAACTGAAAATGGGGAAGAAAAAAATGGACGAGGAGGTAACTAAACCCCCACCAGTAAAACGGAAGGCGGGCGAGTCAGACCCTCTCTTGGTACTCGAAAGGAAACTAACAAGCAGATTCGGCAGCAAAATTGAAAAGCTAGAAACGCGAGTAGAAGAACTAAGCACGCGGTTTACACAGCTAGAGGGACGAATAGATGCACAAATGCAAGAAATTAATAACAGGTTTAACGCCTTGGGCGACATAAAGGGGTCGATAGACCAAATCCTTGTGGCGCTAAGCGGCATCGCTGATAGGATGACGAAACTAGAACAAATAGTATACTTCAACAATGGACACGAACCGAAATAAGAAAGAGAACGCTACCATATGGCAATGGAATTGGCGGGGGTACCGACGCAAAAGGGCACTACTGCAGCAGCACTTAGAAAATCTAGACGACAAACCGATTGCAATAGCACTGCAGGAAGACCGGAGGTTATCAAGTCAAATTGACCGGATACCAAAGTTTTTGCAGCAATCTGGGAGAAAAATGCAGGGTGGCTACGCTGGTCAAGAGCAACATAGCAAACTTAGAGCACGATGTTAGCACTGGAAGCATAGAAGCAGTCTTGGTAGAAATGATAACAGGGCGGAAGAAAGCAAAAAGTATCTTTTTGCTTAACATTTATAGCAACCCAAGACAAAAGAAAACCAAATTCGGAACGATATTCAAGAAAGCCATCAAATTGGCCGGGTTGAACCCGCTTGTGATAGTGGGAGACTTTAATGCGGCGCATCAGGAGTGGGGGTATGTAAGGCAGGACCTAAAAGGTAGACTTATCCTGGAAGAGTCCCAAACTCTTGGCTTAACCTTACACACAGACCCGTGTGCGCCCACTAGAGTCTGCGGCAGTGTAACCAGAGACACGGCGCCAGACCTCACTTTCAGTAAAAATGCTAGTAAAGTCGAGTGGATGAACACCATGAAGAACCTGCGCAGTGATCACTACATAATAGCCACCAAAATGGGAGAAGAGGTGAAACTGAGGAAGATCAAAAAGACCAAAATAACGGAGTGGGATAAATTCCGAGCAATTCGGGGAGACCACGGAATTGAAGAAATTGAGGATATAAATACCTGGGCTAAACAGATTAGAGAGGATGCTAAGAGCGCGGAAATGGCTGCCGAAGGGGAAGACATGCCCGAAATACTGGACAGCAAACTAATGAGTATGTGGAAGGAGACGGAGAGACTTGGAAAAAACTGAAATCCCAAAAATGGAACAGAAACCTAAGAAGAACGCTAGCCAGGCATATGAAAGACATGGAAACCTACGCGATAAAACTTAACGAGCAAAACTGGTGCAGCACGTGTGACGAAATGGATAGGAATATGAGCTTAGCCAAAACGTGGAACCTACTGAGGCACCTCCTGGACCCGAACAAATCACAACAGACAGCTAGCATCAACCAAGTGAAGGCGAGACACGCTTTCCATGGGACGGATAAGCAACTAATGGAGAGACTCGAAGAAATATACATAGGAGAAACAACAGAAATTAAACAAGCGGAATATGGGGGTCCAGAGAATGGCAAACTAGATGCAGATATCACGGTAGCGGAAGTCAGAGCAGCTATTGCGGGGTTAAGAACTCGCTCGGCCTCTGGACCAGATACGATATTAAATGTCATGCTTAGAAATCTAGATGAAGGATCGGTGGAAGCAATCACACGATACATAAACAAAGTATGGAAAGAAAGAAAATTACCGGACGAATGGAAAAAGGCAGAAGTGATTATCATTCCTAAGCCGGGGAAAGAACCAAAGTTAGAAAACCTAAGACCAATCTCTCTGACATCGTGTGTGGGGAAGCTCATGGAACACGTAGTGCAAGCGAGATTAACAAAATATATGGAGGATGAAAACCTATGGCCGCATGAGATGGTAGGGTTCAGACCTAAGCTCAGCACGCAGGACATAATGCTCAGACTAAGACATGATATCATAGACAAGAAAGGGCTAGACACTAAGGTGATCCTAGGCCTAGATCTCACGAAGGCCTTCGATAATATCAGACATGACGCGGCACTAAAAGGTCTTGAGGAGGTAAACGTAGGCAAAAGAACATACAATTACATTAAGAACTTTCTTCAGGGCAGAAGGGCGGTGATTAAATTTCAAGACGCAGAGTCTCCCAGCATAAGGCTAGGAAGCAAAGGAACCCCTCAAGGTGCCGTGTTATCTCCATTTCTATTCAACATAGCAATGAGAGGCCTCCCAGCTAAGCTGAATGAGATCTTGGAATAAAGTTCAGGGAAGTAATGCAGAAATTGAGTGGAGCCTGCAGAGAGCTGCAGACGCCGTGGTGAGGTATGCAGCCGACAGAGGACTAACATGCTCACCGCAGAAGTCGGAGCTCTTTAGGTACAACACCAAAAGCAGAGAAAAAAAGCCAATAAATATCAAAGTGGTAGTAGAGGGCCTAGAGGTGCCGCAGGTCGAAGAGATGAGGGTCCTGTGTATGGTTATCAATCATAAAGGCAACAATACCAATACTATAAAGAAATTAGCAACATATGCGGATCAAGTGCAAGACATATTCAGAAGGATAGCAGTAAAAGGGAGAGGCCTAAAAGAGAGAAGACTCCTAAGAATATCACAGGCGTACACAACAAGCAGAATCTGCTATGCAACGCCGTACTTAAATATGAACAAAGGGAACATAGATAAACTAGACAGGATACTGAGGAAATGTGCCAAGAGGGCTCTGGGACTTCCAATATCCACATCAACGGAACGTCTTGAGAAAATGGGTATCCACAACAGATGGGCCGAGCTAGCTGAGGGAGTTAGAATAGCTCAACTGGAGCGACTTAGCCAATCTGAAACAGGAAGAAAAATACTAGAATGGATAGACATCAAACCGGGATACACTGCCCATAAGACAGTGGATATCCCGGAAGAGATAAGAGCCAGGATACGCGTCCCGCCTATGCCAAAAAATATGCACCCCGAATATAACAAAGAGAGGCGCGGGCATAGAGCCAGAGCCTACGAGAAAAGAATGGGAGAACAACCAGCAGAACAAGTGGCCTACGTAGATGCTGCATGTGGACGGCAAGGAGCAGCCGTATCCGCAGTAGTCGACGGAACAGGAGCACCTGTAGTATCGGCGCACGAGAGACGCCAACGCGGCGGAGGAATTGGCAGTAGCTCTCGCTTGTGTCGGTACCAAAGCTAAATTCATACTATACGATAGCAAAAATGCGGTCAGAAATTTTGGGAAGGAAAGAATATCAGAAGAAGCTAAACGAGTTCTCGAATCGAGGCCGTTTGAGCGCAACGTGGAAATTATATGGATACCAGCACATGAATCCATCGCAGGGAATGAGGCTGCTCACGAGTTTGCCCGAGCTCTCTATCACCGGGCGGCTGCCGAGCAGCCCTCTTGCATGGATGTAAAAAATAGCCTAATCTCGTATATAGAGGTTACAGAGCACTATAAACTAAGCAGAAGGGTCTATCCGCCGCCAGACCGTTCCCTCGGAAACGGGGAGGCAATTGCATGGAGGAGGCTACAAGGGGGCAATCATATTAGTCCCTTTTGGGTATATGCAACAATTTCAAAAGATGAAAAGGATCTACATTGCATAACATGTGGGAGATGGGGCACTCTAGATCATATTATTTGGGAATGTAACAACAGCCCAGGAGCTAAAGAAAATATAGATAGAGACGCCTG
>JAJIZL010047874.1:0-28971 GCA_023969395.1 Amblyomma maculatum
GACCAACCTAAATGCGAGCACTTTCTGCAAAAAAATGTCGCTAGCCCGAATGGGCTTCTGACTCAATGCCGGTGTGGGTCCTGCGTTGGTAGCAGCCTAGGTGCACACACTGTAGTGTCTACATACTATTACCTCGATCCCTGTTTCATTATTTGTTGTTTTATTGGTTGCAGATAGCCGACGGCGCCGCCTTTGTGCGTTTACCGCTAGGAAAGATCTCGTGTTCTTTGTGAAAGATCTCGCGTTGAGTACGCCAACAACCCAGTAAATCATGGTAATTTCTGGCTTGATAACTATTCCGCGCGGCAGCGTGTATTACCGGATCGAGCTACGGTTTAGAAAGAAGCACATACATTACCCTCACCTTATGTCAAAATATAAAAAATGGGTAACGAACGTGATAATTTTCTTCAGGACAGCCCACAGTTTCGACACAAAGGTTTGCAGTAGATAATCTTTCCTGCATGCTTTTCAAGTCACTTAAGATCACCGAAACGGCTGAGGCCCCACTTGTACTGTGTACAATAATACGGATAAGCAATGGCTGAACAGTCAAACGCCAACTGCTCTTAAATTTTTTATTACTCATTTTTCTCCTCACCATCTTGAACATAAACATTTTGCACGCAGCCTGAGACTTCGAGAGTATTTCCATAACCGGCCTGTTGCCAATGACAGGGAAAATGCATTGCCCTCGTCGAAACACTAGACTCCCTCAGTAATACGTGACACATATCTGGACATGTATATACAACCGGTGCTGCAGGACATGTTAGGAGCTAACAAAGATAATGTGTCTTTCCGGCACAATTTATCGTCTCATGAATCGGCAGCAATGAAAAAACAAGCGGCATCCTCTGAAATTGATACAAAGCTCACAAACAAGGAGGATACCATAGATATTAGGAACACGTCAAATTACATTAGTGAGATTCTGAGACAACTAGACGACGACGCGTTTTAGAAACGCCTTCATTCTGATCCGATATTGTAATACAAATCAGTAGTCATGGACACCCCAGATGGTCTGTTGAAAGCTGGCAAACGTAAAGATATAATATTGAACTCGCTGATTCCTCTCAAACCAATTGCTGGCAGATTTTACTTATTACCGAAATTTCATACGAACCACCCAGGTTGACCTATAGTCTCTGGGGTTGGAACGGTCACTGAAAGCCTCTCGTGTGATGATGACTCCCTTATTAACAAGATTCGTGCCATGTTTTCATCTTTCATAAAAGATACCACTCATTTCCTAGCTGATATCAATTACCTTAATATCCCACTCACTTCTTTTACCCAAGATGGCACGTTACTGTATACAAATATGCCGCTTAGCGATGATATTCAGTCAGTAATGAACGCTTATGATGAACACTGCAATCACATACCGGTTAATAATTCTACATAAGGTACTCTCTTTTGGCAAGGACTCTCTTCAGTCCAGCGTTGCGTTGTGTGCTTCTCTCCTTGTCGGCATCTTTCCGCTTGTTTTAATCCTTACCAATATGTACCAACTGGCCCAACTCTGCACTCTACTCTCTTGAGGCTCATGCTAAAACTTAACAACTTCAATTTAATGAAATCCTTTACGTTCGGATTAAAGGTACTTCAATGGATACCAAAATAGGTCCTAATTATGCCAATATCTTCATAGATTGGCTTGAAGCAGAATTCCTGGATATTAGTCCGGTAAAACCGTTATCGTATATACGCTTTATTGATGATATTTTTATAACCTGGCGGCACGGCGAGGAACAGCTCCTTGTGTTTAATAATAACTTTATTTCACCACCACACAGTACATGCTGGCAGGATGCCTACAGTAAAAGCTGCCTCTTGGGGCGCTTGACAAGGCCACAGGCACCCAGCCGCTTACTTTGGCAGCAAAAGGAGTACATCATATTTAGAAAAAGGCAATACATATATCACAGAAAACTACATAAGCACATGCCAAGTATTAGCCACAAAAACAAAAATAAAACCACATACATAATTATTCACATACAAAATAAAATCACCATGTAAAATGTTTACTTTCATAATAAAGTTTGTTTGAGTAGGAAATATTCAAACAATGTTTTGTATCAGGTATTTTCTAGTGGGATATTATTGAAATGAAGGGAATTCAGGAGACGTGGCAGTGTATGTTCCAGTGCTCGATCTGTATGTTTTGATATGCCACTTATCGATGTTTCTTGTTTCGTAGATTTTGTAGCTGAGTTCAGTGTTGGCCAGTTTATGAAAAAAAGACGAGCTATTATTAATCTCGCGTTTTAAACCGCGGCATGAACTAAAGGTATACTGTTTAGTAATCGGAAGTATTTTATGCTTAGAGAAAAGTTCTAGTGTGTGGTATGTTCCAGGGACATTGCATATTTCAATAATTTTCATCATTCAATTCTTTTCATGCACTCGTGCTCTGCTTCAACAATTAGATTTCTTGATTCGACAGTGTCACTTAACATTGAAAAACTAATTGACTTCATAAGAAGCCAAAGTATCTTCACTTAAAGAGCCGCCGTGTAAAGGATCGCAATACCACGAACAAAAAAGTGTCCCGCACCAATGAAGTGCGCGGTAAATAAGAAACAACCAGGCATCACTTGGCCATGGGTGTTTTATCTTGAATGACACTTGTGCATAAATAAAGCACGCGACGCCTCCAGATAAGGCAAAGTTGACTCTGAGGGGTCGCCATGGCAACGGCTGCCTTTAACCACTCCTGTCGTTGGCCTGGGAGCGGGATACATGTGGCCTCATTCAGATCTCCGTTAATAGTCTAGGGTTCATCGCGCGTTAGATCGAGTGGACTCTAGTTACAGGGTGGCGGTTTCAGCGAATAGCGTTAGGTGTTTGCAAAGGGTTTCGCTGGAACCAGTAATTATCATTAGCGTGGAACAGGGTTTTCACCTTAGCCACACATGTACAGCAACGAGAAAAGATTACGGGAACAGGGGAGTGCTGTCACGCTATTCTGCTTATTTCGACTCGCTAACGATAGCACCGCCATCTGTTAGACGGCGCTGGCGTGGACATACGGCATGCACTTCATAACAAAAGGAACCTTGTTGGTACCCGCCCTGACGCCCTTTTCAAAGGAATTCCGGCTCTTAGAGAAATTTCGAGGACCTGTTTACACCAAATAATCTTAAGGAAAAGGCGGGATTTATATTTCATCATATTACCTGCGTGCCGAAAAGGACACCTCCCAGCCGGGACAGCGAAGGTATTGTTCACCAATGTTATTTTTGCATTGCGGAACTCAGTGGGATCCGGTAATTTTGAAGCACTTTGTTCAACAAGAAGCAAAATGTCATTCTCATTTTAAAAAAAGAAGTGAATTTTGATGAATAATTGACGTTCTTCAAGCGTCCTAAAATACAACTGATTTCTACGTTGAATTAAGGCGCGCTTCAATATGGTTCAATCAGATTTAGCTAATATCGATAGCACGTAAACCTCTTTGCTACAGTGACCTCGAGTACCGTTCAAAAACATTCAAAATAAAGTAAGGTCTCTCAGACTGATGACACGGGCTAAAATTTTCTATTTATATTTCTTACGAAAACAAAACATTGTACGTTAATACACTGCCAGAGATGTATACAACAGAAGAGTTCTTGTCATCTTGTCGCACATCCTGTCCGCAGGTATCAGCACGAGAGCTACAATGAACGCAGCAGCGTATGATGTAACGCGGACGAAGCTCACTAGAATAAGCCCAATCGCCGATGACGAAGCGCCCGCCCATGGAGACAACCGGGGCTACCGCAGAGAAGACGAGCACAAGCCATCACCATATAGCAACATGCTCAGAAGCTTTGCTTTTCAAGCCCGCCTTTATCGTCTCTGCGGCTGCCTCTTTGTCAAGGACATGTTTGCCAAGACTCCAAGGTAGATGCTCAGAAGGGATGAGTGTTGCTGCACATGACGCTGCATGACTACGTAGCATAGTTGCCAAAAGTTCCAACTACGCGAACGTGGCAGTGGATTTGAAGGTTTTGCTATTTGCAAAACTGTGTTTGTGAAACCTCTAATTTAATGAACCAATGAGCTCTTTTATACAGGTAGGACTGTTATTCGGACTATTGCAATGCCCTTGAAACCTACATTTTACAAACTTTATGTGGTTAATTGCTGCATTTTGTTCCTTCTTACGCTCCATTTTTAAGTACTTGTTATATTTGACAATGAAGTTACGATATTGCTTACGGAAAGCTTATCTTTGAAACATTTCATTGACCGGTAGAGAGCAGCATGTGTTCTGGAAAGATGTTTATTTTCTATTTTCAACAATAAGACGGCACTTACAAGCAGCAATCCGAAACTCAATCGCATACCTTATGACTGCAATAAATAAGAATACTGTTGACGAGGGTAAAAACGTATAAGCTTAAAAGCATTCCACATAGAATATGCAGTCAAGTGGTAACCTAAAACTAGAAGCCTTGTTTTTTTACTGCTGCTGAAAGATTACGCAACTTTGTAAACAAATAATCACTATATTTTCAATTTTGTTGAAAGTGTTTCATTATCTAGACGTCGTTCTTTAATTCGCAGTCATTGCTCTTATGCTTGCAGGTCTCCTAAGGTAATCTGGGTCCACTGGTATAGCCTCTACGCAGCTGCATGCTTCATCTTCTACCTGTGGTTCGAGATCGACATTGTTACCCGTAGTCCGATTGTACTGGGTGACACATACCGATTCTTCAACAAGTCCCTTCTCGTTCTCCTTAACGTCGTCATCGCTCTCAATGCCTGCAGTAACGTCTTGACAATGGTATTTAGCTGCCGAAAGATTCTCGACTTCTTTCTGAAAGCCACCCGTTTCGAGAAGGAAATAAGCATTCCAACGGGCAAGTGCTGCAGCCAGAGGCATTTTTTGTTGTCCGACCTCTCAACAGCGATGATGTTCGTCGTGTACTTCGCAGGCTACATGATGGCGCTCTTCTACCAGGAACAAAACGTTGACGTCGACGACGTGCTGAATGTTCAGGAGATCGTTGACAGAGTTTGCTGCATTTTTGCTGCTGTCCTCTTCTTTGTGTACTACAGTGCAAACATGCTCACCCTGCGACATTCGGCAGATGTGCTGGAAAGATACGTGACCTTCCTTAAGCAACAGTTGGAAGAATATGCAGGCGATAACTGCCTGCAATGCGAAGTGGCAGCGAAGAAAGTTCAAGCGACGAGGATCCAGCTTACGACCGTTTTAGAGCTCAATAACCACATCAATGTTATCTGGCAGAAGTCGATTGTTGTCTCTAGCATAGGAATCCTTCTTGTAACTTGTATCTCTCTGTACACCGTCATCACTCAGGGGATGAAGAGCACTGAGATATGGATTGCGATCGGCTACTCGGCGTTCGCTTCCTACGAGTTCTTCAGGCTCGCAAACGTCAGTCAGTCGTTGTCCAGCGCTGTAAGTGATGCTATTTTTGTGCTTACCTTTAAACCTTTGTGATACCACAGTATGTGCCTACGGCCGATGCAGAAACTGTTTACGTACTCTTCATTTAGATGTAGCTCAACGTGCTGCGTTTTATGATGCATTGGAGCATTACTTAGTGGTTACATTAATTTTTCGAAGCATCCAAGTAATATGCCTCTCAGCAGTTGCGGGCTGGAAGCATTACACCATATGCTAAAATTTATAGCATACCTTTCGTGCTCTGTAACGCTGATAATGTATGCCCAACTAATTTTCTTAAATACATCTAATGACCTTGGAAAATTTGTTTGCGGTCAAGGCAGAGAGGCGTAATAGTAAGTTACCAAGTGATACGTTTCGCCCCAGCTTTAACCTTAGACGAAATACTGCCTATTTTACAACGCATAATGCTTCCTACGGAAGCAAGCTGTTTATCCAGCTGTTTAGATGGTGAGGAGAAAAACGAATTAAAACGTAGGAGCAGTCGGCGTTGATTGTTCAGCCATGGCTTATCCGTAATACTGTAAGCAGTTGAAGTAGGGCCTCAGCCGTTTCGGTGATCTTAAGTGACTTGAAAGGCATGCAGGAAAGATTATCTACTTTAAACCTTTATGTGTCGAAACTGCGGGCTGTCCCGAAGAAAATTATTACGTTCGTTACCTAAATATTTTTTATATTTTGATATAAGGTAAGGGTTATGTGCTTTTTTCTGAACCGTAGCTTGATGCGATGATACACGTTGCGGCGCGAAATAATTATCAATCGAGAAATTACCATGATTCACTGGGTTGTTGCCACATAGAACGCCTGAAATAATGGTGATATCAAGGTGACCAATACTATGAGCATACTTACATATATACTCTCGCGTTCGCTTATCTGCTTTCAGGTACAAAATATCAAGAATTTATGCCGAAGAACTCTGACTCTGGATCGCACAGTTGCTTATAACGTTCAGGTGAGAAATGTCACAGGTGAGAAATAGCGTTAGATAAGAAATAGACTAAGTACCAGTGACCCTAGAATTTGAGTGCTTATGGTGAGCTTTTAAGCGTCCCAAATTTCAAGGAGGAAACAGATATACCTAATTTGAAACGCTTTTGTAATAAATGTGAATGCAAGTTTTGGACAAACATGACTCCTGGTTCGAAATATTATGTCCACTGTTAAACCCTATTTTCCAGAATCAACGTTTTGTTATGAAGATTGCTGGAAGTTCTGAGACACATTTCTTGAAAGAAAAAAGTATTTTAAGGCGGATACATTTCTGCACTCATGCGATGTCGGTGTCCATTCACTACACATCTCCACCGCATGAAGGAGTAATTGCAAATTAACAGCGCTGCGACGAGGAACAACGACGAGAGACGAAGGACAAAGACAAGCGCTTGTCATTGTCCTTCCTCACTCGTTATTGTTCCTCGTCGCTGTTCTGGTAATTTGCAATCATGTACCAACTAGCTCAAATTTCGTATTACAGAGCAAGTAATATGTCTCCAAAGGAAATTGAGCCACTATCCCACTGATCCTCATTTAGCAGCGCGTGTTGGCAACTACACCACGCCGGGCTCGTAAAAGACTGATAGTTTTTTTACAGCACAGTATTTATTATACACGTTTAAATGGTGTAAAGATCTATATACATTATTTAATGTAATAAGCCTGTAGGTGAACAAGTTAAATTTTAATATTCTATACCACACAATTAAAAAGGTTTTAACGCAACTTCTTTAAAACGGTTTAAAAGAATGACAATACATCAATAATGAGAGCCAGTCCACTTGATAGTCGCTGTCTTGTAAATGGGCGTCAGCTGGTGCGCTATCTGACCGAAATGAGTACCCGTGAAACGGGAGGCTTACCATTCCGGTCTAACGTGTGCGTCTTCCACAGACTTTGCAGTCCAAGGAGGAAACTCATGTCAAAGGGTTCAATGTCATATTTGGTGCCCATTATGTAACGCACACAGTGAAAATTCAAAACAGTCTTTCTTCAGTGTTCTTTGTAGAAGGTCCTAAAATAATATCGCGTCTTCGCAGGCAATAAAACAGTGTTAGATGTTTTCACCTGTATCACATAGCCGAAAATTAACAGAGGAAAGAAAATATTTATTAAGTCACACTTTACCAGATAGAATTTGGCATAAAAATTAAAGAAAAACGTTTTGGTACAAGGGAAAACGGCATTTTACGTACGCTTATCAGCACATTACGCCCAATACAATTTGATTGCAATCAGAGGCCGGAAGAACATAGATATTGATTATTTGTTACATTTTTACGTGAAAGAGAGCATAAGTACTGATAAAAAAGCGAACTTCCGCAAAACGCACAAAATCGTAAACACCGCTCATAAACCCAAATTTTAAGGGCCGATCGGTGAAATTGGAAGAGTCCACTAAGTTGGGAAGAAGGTTCACAAAGTTTTACGCTAGACAAGAACTGCGACCAGTTTCTCAAGGTAACTTTGATAAACTGGTCGTAGTTTTTATTGTCAAGCGTGGGGATGGCAGTAGCGATGACAATAATGGTGCATTTAGTTGATAATGATGATTGCTAGTGATTGGAAGGTAGTTGGGATGAAATCACTGCAGTTATTGAAAACAGGTCTCTAAAGTGGCTTCCACCATTTCTACTTTTAGGTATACTTAAGCGCAGTCTTGTAATTTGTTATTTTAACAGCCCAGAAAATTTAAAAATGCCTTGCTTTTCAGAAACCACTATAACATTCCCTAATCTTGAATCCGCTATTCACTTCCAAACTATCAATTTCGGAGTGCGTTATGCAAAATTGTTACGATTGGAACCTTTGCAAAGCGAGAAGAAGTTGCGCTTTATTCTACTTTACAGTAATTAATTTTTTCTCCACATCATTTATTTGGACAACAGCATCAACCCAGATGACATCAGCCTACACGGCAATGATTTCTTCAAAATCAACCTGGGGCTGCTGGTTTCCGTAAGTCGCTAATAACATATGAGGTTACAATGTGAGCGGAAAAATTTGATTTTTAGTTTCGCAAATTTTTCAACCCTATCATAATCGCGTATTGCATCTCGAATATGTTTAGCACTCCTGTAATACAGATATAACCTTCCCTTCTGGTGATTAGAGTTTGTTTAACCGTTTAGAACAGGAACACTATTCAATAATGCTACAGTTACCTGCCAGGCAGTGAAATATTGGTCAGATTAATTTGCACCACTCTGAACACTTCACATATTGCATACGTGATGTAGGAAGAAAGAGATGCTTGGAGAGCAGCCGTTTGCTGCATTGCACGTATAAAACATAATATCGGCGCTACTTAGAACCTGCAAGATCATAATGATTGTACAGCACTTCTACGACCAGCCGCTCCCTATATTTATTAGCGAAATAAGCGAAAGGGGCAGAGAACGAGAGGACAGACACGTGCAACACTTTTCGTTCTGTCGTTTGCTGCACTGTCACGGTGTTACAAAGTCAGACTCCACAAGCCCAAATTTTCATATTATTGTCAAAGGCATGTTGACAAAGCTGATTAATTTGGCTACCTTAAATATACTACTGATATATGAGGTTGTTATTCTTTCCGAAGTATAAGCATCTATACACTTCACGGTTGATGAAAGTTTTGTGCAATAGAAGGATTTTGTAGGCTTTTGCAATGTGTCCGTGAACAAACCAAGATCAAATGCGCAGTCTAAATTTAGGGCTGCTCGAAGACAACATTTTCACATTTGATGATTCCAAAAATAGTGCATATTCGGAAAGGTTGAAAACATGAACTAAATGTTGGTGCTTATTGCTTTTAATTTATAACTATAGCATGTAGGCCTGATCTAAGTTGTGAAGGCTTCATTGACCCTGAATTACCGGTTTGAAATTAAATTCTGTCAAGTAAATAATTTGGGGACTGCCATAAAATTCGATAGCGTAGTCAGTAGAAAAACATGTCTTAAAAGAAACAGTTCTACTCAGTAATGCGGTAAGCAAGGTATATTTTGCGACTGCAGCATTGCAAACTAAACATTCGTGTATGATCTGTTCTCTATGCTCATTTATTTTGACACGTTTTCTTTTCAGATGGCGGGATCCATCATAACGTACACAGTCATACTAGTGCAAACAAGTCCAGACTTGGAGGGCACAACGGAATGCATATCTGGTACCGCGAGAGCGAACATCACGGTATCAATTTGAGAAATAACACGAATAAAGATATAATGACGCAATTATTTTCGCTACCAATAAACGGCACCCAGCTCGCTACCTCTGATAACACCCGAATGGCAGGCAATGGGTTCAGAAGAGGAACTCGTAAGTAAACTGTCTTTAAAGGTAATGTACTCACATAGCAACATGATAAGAATCTTTACATCGCCATTTGCGGAAATGTATCGCGTCAATAACAAATTGCTGGCCATAAGGGCAGATTTTTTGTAGAAATGTGCGGCCTCCAAGTTGCCCACAAAGGATTTTATACTGAGCATCATTTTCTTCACAGCTTTTATAATTACTCCTAATAGATGTCCTTGTGGTTTGAGGAGGCTAAGAAGGATAGCTGTAGTACTGGAATAATTTTCTGACAGGCTTCTTATTATAATATTATTGTTGTCGCGGCCACCAGCGGAATACAATGGCATATGGGTTGCATGGCGGAAAACTGGCATGATCATCCTAATCGAAGAGTATATGTGAGTGCGATGGCATGGCAAACTGCTCTGAGTCGCTCGCAGCAGTTTAAAACACCCCTTCAATCAAGCCGCAAGAACCAGCCTGCACGAGCTGCAGGCAGCATGTCTCGCTCAGTATTCAATAGTTCTAGAAAGCTGGAATCTGATCTCACATGGTCATCTTAAAAGCAAACATCCGGTAGGTGCTGCGAAACGCGCACACACTCGATGAGATGCATAGACCTGGTGAAGTAGGGCTTTCGCACTAGCTTTCTTAACGTCATTATCCGAATTTATTTCGGTGCCTAATTTAGAGAAAGAGCTCCACCACACGGCTAAGAAACGGACCCATCATCATAATCATCATCATCATCACAATTTATTATACCCTTAAGGGCCCTGGGTGAGGTATTACATAGGTGGGGAGGTAACATAAAAACAATTGTTGATGGCCTAAATTGAGGCAGAACAGCCATAAGGCTCAAATACAAACCCTTCAAATGATGGAGGTGATGCAATACAATAGTAGAGGAAGCACTCGGTTATGATGCGAAATGACATGTCAGGCTTCCTTTTAATCTACTCGGGTCACGTTCACTTGCATATTCAGGAAGCTGAATCCATTCTTGAACTGCGACTGTTAGAAAGGATTTGTTGAAGGTGTTAGTAGATGTATGTAAGCGCTAAATTCTCTTGGAGGTGAACAGATGAGATAATATACGCACTGGTGAAACTAATGCAGGATCACGGAGATGGTGGAAGTTACGGTAAAGTTTATGGAAGAGGTATAAATTTGAAATCTTGCGTCTTAGGGCTAATGAGCTGATACCATACCGAGAGGTGTTTTAATACTGCTGATGCTGAAGAGAAGGTCATAAGTACACCGGATGAGGGCACCAAATTGCGGATGCGCATCCGAGCGTTGGACAAATGAGAGTTTTTACGCAATTTTGCGAACGGATGGCTGTGATAGTTAAAGTGATCGTCTAATGAAGCCTGGAGTT
This sequence comes from Amblyomma maculatum, assembly GCA_023969395.1. Taxonomy (NCBI): domain Eukaryota; kingdom Metazoa; phylum Arthropoda; class Arachnida; order Ixodida; family Ixodidae; genus Amblyomma; species Amblyomma maculatum. The sequence goes on from JAJIZL010047874.1 coordinate 11,097, forward strand.
CTTGAAGTGTCAGCTGCTAGTTTTGTGATATGCTCATTCCAAGTAGTTTATTGCTGATTAGGACGGTGAGACACCTTTGAGATGAAACCTCTGAGATGATAGTTGCCTTTATTGAATATATATAGAAAATATTAGAGCATTTGCGTGAGACCTGCATGAATTTTTCATTTGGTTACGCCGAGTTTTGTCATCCAGTCTGAGCCCCAGGTTTCAGTTTTTACATACGTCGCTCTGAAGGGTTACTTGGTCGTCGGGAAAAGTAATGTGATGGTATAATACGCAGTCGTCGGCGAATACACGAATGAACGATGCTATGCCAGAGGGGAGGTCATTTTTAAAGATAAGGAGTAGCAATGGCCCAACCACGGATCCTTGCGGCAGACCCGCGATTACCTCGCGAGTGGCAGAGGATACCCTCCGATGACTCCGCAATAAAAGCGATTTGTGAGGAAGGACTGGGTGATTGTGATGTCTAAGATGAGGCTGGAAATAACATTGATGGAGTTAGGGCACTTAAGCCATCTAGCTACTTTCGATAATGTTGGAATGTGCTCAGAAGTGGAGAGATGTTGAATTAAATTGCGCGCACAAGAAAAAAGCTGTAATGGTATAAGTGACTTCAAATCAAGCATGAAAATTGCTACCGCAGCTGCGCGTGCATGCCTGAAATAAAATGACTTGCGCAGCTATACGGTCGTCCCATCAAATGAAAACTAAGGCGTGTTTGTTCACTAAAAGAGTGAATATTAATGGCGACCTTCACCAATATAGGGGGCGCGAACAAATGTTTGATATAAGAGTTGTCTTCCCGCCAGTAATTGATCACAGCGCCAAGTCACGCCTGCTTGGTCGTGCATAAGCTAACTTGGGCACACTACATTCAAGGCATACGGACACGCTTACTATACGTTTCGCCTTGTAACGGGAGCATAAATATTTAGTATTGCTGACGAGTCTTCTCGCATCGATCCCCTGCAGGCGGCAAGTAGGCACTTTATGCGCCGTTTACTTTTATTCGGGGTCAGGAACGAGTCTCTCGGCACCATCGCTAGCAAAAGCTGCACACGTACTCAGTCAGCGGGTGGTCCTCTCTCTGTTCTTGACGATTTCAGTAACTGTGAGGTGAGTCAGTATTTCTGTTTTTCAAAAAGAGGTTTTAACACTTTTTATTCATGCACTAAAATGTGGCATCAATACTGACATAAAATATAAGTGGCATGCTAGCAAAAGGTAATTTTAAATCAAAGGCTGGTGCTCTTGAACGTTGTCAATGAGCGAATTGGCCTACTAATTAGTTACGCAAATATTCCGTGTTGTGCAATGTGCTCAAAAATTGCACGCGAAAGTTATGAATCTTAAATCAAATAAAGTGCTACAAATTAAAAATGTGCAGGGTAACGTGTATCCTGATAGGAGTGAGATGCTGCTGCCGCAAATAAAATGAAACCATCTAACTCATCTTCGACCGTTAATTCATCTGCATCAATAGTGCCCGACACGAAACAAAAATTAGCATTGCTGTAGAATGATCTCTTTGCACTTAAGAAATTTCATTGCTTTTGTGGCTTCTAGCATAACCGGCCCTCAGAAAGAAAATTTATGTTATGTATTACATGCAGAGATACATGTGTATAGCTTCAGAGAGTTCGCACATTAGGTGCTCAAATACTCTTAATTTGATGAGGGAACCCCTTAAGAACATTACTGAATGGTCCTCGATGACGTCGGACATGTTTGCGTAAACCACGGCTTCAGGCTTCAGGAAAAAAAATTTCTTGGAAGAGTGTCTTCAGAAACATCAACTTCGGCATGTATCTCTTTATCTGAAGAACACGATAGTTGATCAAGCCGATAACTGATGTAGTTGAGGTATGATAGCAGTTCACGATGTTTGAAAATGAATGCCCACCCGATATAGGAGAATCTGCATGGTTGCCTTAACTATTTTAATAACCAGATCTTTCTTCCGTGTCAGACGATGTACGGAAAAACTTTCACAACTCACAGACACTTACGGCACGTGCTTCCAAAGTACCTATTTACTCATCGTCTGAAATTATTTCTATTGCGTTGCTTCGTTCAGTGGCTTCACAAAAACTACTTCGCAGACATGTCATTTGTGACACAGTTCTGGGCAGAATTTATAGATTGCTTTGTGTATCCAATGCATGGGCTACTGTCACCTTAACTTTCATATGAGGTACAACTTATTTATTTTTTGTATATTACCGCGCCAGAGGGGAGCTAACACGCCCGATTCAATTCAGAACAAAATCATATCACTCAGTGATAGGTCCAAGGGCTAAAGCGTGTATTGTAAAGCGAATCAAGACAGGCGGGGTTACCGAGGCCAAAAGCTGATTTTAATTCTGGTCTAGTGAATTTTGCATGGAAACATCTCTATGATAGCTACATTGAATCCCTTGCAGCAACTTTTTGACAGGCTAAAGTGTTTCTCCTGGCATGCATTAGTTTTTATTTCGGATGAGTAGGATGGAATTCAGCCGTGTGTTTCCTATACCGAATTGAATCGGCTCAGTAATTGCCATGTATCAAATGTTTGTTGTGAAACGGAACAGTACTCCGTAATAATAGGTGACAGAAATGTGTATGATACCCAACATTTTAGAGAGTAAATTACGTATTTTTGGATATGTTTCATTTGCGTGGTACACGCATTTCTACGTGCACACTATTTCATGGGGCGCCTCTAAGGTACACAGTTGCTCTAAAACAACAAACGAACAACGACAACTGGCAGTCAAGCTATGCATTTCGTCCGGCGAGAACTGCCTTGCCGGCCACATTCTAGGGAAGCTTAGGTGGAAGCATATAGTACGTGCTTTCGGGCAAGTTGTTTCAACATGACTGATGTAATTGGCGCCGTGACAGGACAAAATTGGACGCAACACGCGTAAGACGTCATACGTCCGTTGAGTCTGATTGCAGCCTGTCTCGGTGCAAGTTACCTCAGTCAGACTATCCCACAGCCTTTCCCTAAGCTTAGCGTTGTCTAAAGCAACTGCTTCATCGACTTCCCGACACAAAATTTCCTAACACCTTCTGGCTTCAAATCCCGCTATTCAAAAAATTTATTCTTTTTTCTCTTATAGGTATTGTATACACTGGAGGGCAAAAGCTGCATGCCACATGGCAAGGGTTCTGCAACATAATATATACTTATGACATTCTTCATACTGTCCATGTCTTTGATTTGAGGAGGGAAACCACCCGTATACCTTTAAAGATTATTTTAGATGTATGCAGGATCTGTAAAAGCATCATTATATGGGCCGAGGACAGACGGCATAAAATACACAGGGCAACGCTTCGCACCAGCTAAATATAATGACGTATAATACCGTTTAGTCTCGTGGGATGCGTTTTGTAGATATATGTTTGTTTTGTTTTTCTACTCTCTAATCCATCTTCATCTATCAGCGAACAGCATTGGTCAGGCTTCAATTTTAGTGAAGACAGGTACCGCCCCCTTTCCGTAGGTAATAGCTTATAATAATGTAGTTCAGTTCGTTTGAAGGTTATAACTTCATAGGAGATTGTTTCCAACAAACACGCATGACAGAATAAAACTTCGGGACTGACATCACAACAGCTAATTCAATTCAATTCAATTTGTCCTATATTTCGGCTGATAGGCCGCAACACTGTGGTAACCATATTTTTGTGAAACTAACCGCCTTCTATTGAAACAAAAAAATAGTCTTATTGCAGAGTCCGGTGACTGCTTCGCCCGGAACGACGGCAGCCATGGGCAGCTGGATGGCAGAGCACTTCAAAATATACGGCTGGTTGTGCCGAGCCGCAGGCGTGTTCTTCATAAAGAATTTACAAGCCGCTGATATCGACGAAATGGTGGTGGCCTGGAAGTCCTGGTACACTGTGTACTCATTGGCCTGTTTGCTTGTCTTCGCTTCTATGAATATCGCTTTTGTCGCCACAAAATTGGTGCGATTCTCAGGCGACGCTCGCTTTTTCACGAGGTCAATATTTTTGGTCGTTCCGGCGGCCGTGGCCATAAAGGTCACTGTCAACCTCTGCAGTGCAGTCCTCGGCTCTTGGACGATGTTGGAGTTTTTCAGGAAGTCTGCCAAGTACGAGAAGAGGACTGCATTCTTCAGTGAGAAATATCGCTACAAATCCTGGACCTCTTACACTCTCAGGTATCCCAACAAGATTTCTTTTCTAGTGCATCTTTCAAGCGCGCTGGCAGTGCTCATCAGAGGATCGCCTCTATTAAAGAGAACAAATTTCACCACAAAATTGAATCTATATTTGAATAATGCCAATCATTACAGTATGATTAATGAATGCATTAGCGAACTTCACAACTTTTCAAAAGTGGCCCGTACTTCCACTGCTGCACAATTGTGCGGTTCTAAGAAAAATAAGTCATGTAGTCGTCATTGAATGCTTTGAAGTTTTAATTCATGACATGCAACAATGAAGTTTGCCTCAATACGACAATTACCACACGCATTCTAAGATGGTTGTCTACTTAAAATTATTGGCCTTTATTCGCACTATATTTACCCTGCCGAGTGTGACTACCGGTGCTCACAAAGATTAAATCGCCTTTTATTGTCAATACAGATTACCCTGAAATTTACAGGACGAGAAACTTCCTTCGTTGGTCTCCTTACTGTTTCGTTCTTAAGTGCTACTTGAAGTCAGTGTTACGTGCCATAAATGTAATTGAAAGCCGCTTAAACAAACAGACTCTGATGAGGGGACTTTTTGCTGATTCCGGAAGGAGCACAGAAATGAAAAAAAAAACTGAGACCAAAATAGAGAAAAGACTGTAAAGATACTGGCATAAAAATTAGTTATTGTTTATAGATGAATATATTCAAAATTTAATACTCTGAAACAGTTGAGTAGAGAAGGAAGAGCTCAGATTATGCGTAAACAGCAATGCTGAGCCAACATCCAAGTGAAAGTTCGGAAAGGTATTTAATACCAATGCTGAGAAAACAATAGTGGTAAGTTTACCGCAGTTTTCATTTGCGTTTGCGGATAAGTTTTGGTCAGAAAGCAACGTCATGTGGTTTAAGTCCGGAAACGTACTTTTGAGTTATGGGAATGTAAGTTCTTGGGATAACTGATTGAATATATTCAACAATTAATAAAATGAATTTTTTATTCTCTCCATCTCTTATCTGAATGTTTGCTTTGCAGTATATAAAATTTTTCAATTTGCTAAATTTAGGGTGATTCATTATACTGTATATAATGTAAATAGTCTCCCTGTCGTCGTCATGTCCTTGATTACGTTTGATTACTTAAAGATAAATTGTTCTACTGCTGTCATGCAAACATGGTTCCCTCTGATCCAGGTTCTTTATGGCAGTGGTATTTTCGGCTAACCTCGCTGCCACCATTCATGTCATCATCAGCACGCCAGACTCTGACCTCAACTACTATTTGGATCTTGTGCTCAATATCAGCACAATTAGCACCAACTTCCTCTTCTTCTTCTATGACGTTCTACACTCTGTCGTCATGAGACCCTGCTGCGAAGTCCTCATCACGTACGTTCGCCACCAGCACGACGTCCTCAAGAAGGTGCTACCGACAACGGGCAATGCTGCGATGGATTCTGGCGGTATCGCGGAACTGCAAAAAGTGAGGCTTAATCTGCGATCTATCGGAAAACTACGAAGACTGCTCAACACCACCTGGCATTATTCCTTGATGGCTTCATCCGCCGCTCTACTGGTCGTGGGCTGCATATCCGTCTTTTGCATTTTCGACAAGGGTGTCCCCGGTAACCAGCTGCTCTTGACCTTGTCTTACTGTTCTTACTCAACCTTGGACTTGATCGACATGGCCCGCCTTAGTCACGCCTTGAGTTACGAGGCGAGTACTTGTTTTAAATGTAATTACTTGAATTACTGTAGCCGCAAGAATGACGGTTGCTCCACGATTTTAGTGTCTTGGTGATGAGGCTACCCTCGAGGTTACCTGACATAGTAAAGTGCTAGCATTTCACCGCCCTCTGCGCCTGTAGCGCTTTTAGCATAAGTATAAGCGCTTAAAATTAATTTCAAACTCTCCTTTGCCCTTTACGGACACGTCTGGTAGAGTTGAGGCAGCATTGTAAAACCTATACGGTGCAAGTTAGGTTTTGAGAATTCATTAACCCTTTCTGTACGCTGAGCAGCTTCATGTTTCATCAGATACTCTAAGCGCTCATGCTAGGAAAACATGGCCGTGTCATCCAATTTTCTGCAAATATATATATTTTTAAATTGGGCCATACGCTAACGTACAGCGCTAAAGCCTACTAGCAAACGCTAGATAAATTTCGCGATCGGCACAAAGGTCTAGATCCAGCACTGCTTCAAACTTTTGTGGCGATATTATAACGGCAAGTGCTGCGTGTGATATCAATTTTAGACGAGCTGTCGAGAATTTACCTACCTGACTGCTGTTTCTTTCTCTTCTTTTGAAGGTTCAAGAAATAAAGGACACCTTAGCCAGAACACCTATGTACCAAAGCTCACCTGAGCAACTCCGTCAGGTATATTTGTGTATCAAATTTATCTAAAGTGCTGAGATTTTATAAAACGCCACTCTCAATGATTCGAGGAATACAGTCATTGGTATAAAACAACTTTTAATTTGAAAAGGAGAAAGGACTCATCACTTCTGCACTGCACCTCAGGTGCACGAACGAGTGACTAAAATTTCAAACGCACGCAGGTTGCCTATTTGCACAACTCCCTACGTCCACAGGAACTGTCACTTTGCGGCGGAAACTTCTTTACTCTTGACTTACCGCTACTGGTTTCGGTGAGTACTCAGGAATAAAGCTCGCTTGAGCTCTGTTCCTGCAATCCTTTGCGCCATTTTTTTGTGTGAACGAAGAGTACCATAAATTTCACACTGCCCATTTTTGAAAACAAGGAATCATAGCGGTGTTGAATTCCTCTTTTGCTACACTCTCTGCAGCTCGCTGGGTCCATCATAACCTACTCCGTAATTCTGGTGCAAACGAGCGACAGTGTGGAGCCAATGCAAGCTTCAACTACCAACCAAGAGGGCATAATCTCACGCTAAAACATTCTCGCCCACTGAGAAGAGGAATTAGTCTTTGATGCCCTGAACTAATTGAATAGAGTGGCAAATAAAGTGAGGACTCATACTGCTACTCGTTTTGCACGTCTCACTGAAACCTTCTGCTTATAAATTTGACATTTCCCTTATTACTATTCGTAAAAACAATACTCTTCCCTCATATGCCACTAATTTTTGCTGATGTTAGGTATTGTGGATTTGTGCTTTAAATTAGGCGAGCCTCTCCTTGTCTCTCTAAAAATATGGCTACATTTATAGAGTTGGGCTTCCCGAAGGCGTTCAGTTTACTACCTATGAAAAAATAAATCGATCAACTGATTTTATTTTAATATCTTAATACTCTGCTGCCCTCTCGGTTATGACACTATTAAGCGGGTCCAAGGTGTGTCTCTGTGCAAGTTTTTTCAAGAGTCTCTCACAACTGGCTACACGGCAAACATTTACATTGTACGCCTAAAAAACTTAAAAAAAACCCAAGCCACCGCCAACCAGGGCAAACCCAAACGCAACACCTGTCAAGCCCCAGGCGAGGTAAAATGTCCAAATGTTGAGCATACAACAGGCATTGTACCGAAACCGGGAAAGCCGATTGCAACAAGCAGCCAAACTAACTTATTTCACTTGCCCTCTTTTCTATGTATGGATGGTCCTCCCTGCTTTTTTCATCATCTTACTTATCGCTCCTTCGTTGCATGCAGTTTTTCTCACCTAAGTACTTAGTTGCTTTGATACCAGGACCATTTTCTCCAGCTGTATCATGTGCTATTATAACCGGCAGCTTTGTATAAAGACACGGCGTTTATTATATTGTGTGCCCAATAACAGGTGGCAATTTTTCAATTATGCTACAAGAGACTACCAAGTTTCCTTGGATTCACCTCAGCGCTTTCTCCTGCAAACAGCTTTAGTGAATACCTATTTTCTGTGTACAAACTTGAAACTAAACTTACACCCCTGGAAGCGCATGAAGTGTACTCGGTTGCGCGTCATTGCTTCTGGTCTGAGAAATTATAGCTTTTAGAAGCAAAATTTAGAGGCCCAATTTTATGCTTTGCGGGCCGTAGCAGTTCACAACAGTCATTCCTTTTATCGAAGGAGAATTTTCACATGTCATTGTAAAACTGAAATCAAAGGCTTTGAAAGCAGGGGCTCTTTCGGGAAAAAAACAGTTCTCAAATATTAGAATAAATCTGGTAGTGTGTAACTATTGTTGTTACCGTTAATGCGTCATGAAAAATCGTGCATCAGTAACATTATTTATTTTACCCCATGAGAGGAGAGTAAAGTTATTAAACACCAATAGCAGCCCATGATAATTTTGCTGCGTTATTTTATGTCGGCTCTAAAACAACTGGCTCTGTTTCCGCAGTGAGGAAACTTCATTATTTTGAATAATAGTTTAACTGTCGTATAACGCCTTCTGAAACACATTCTATATAGTGTTCATCGCTTAGTCAGAAGCAGCTATTAATATAAAAAATAAAACAAAAGCAATTTGTACTCCCTGGAGCCTAATGCACAATGCGTTGAAAAAGATAAAGACTGTAAAAGTGTGCAACAAGAAAGCATAAAAAATATCGAAACTTCCTTCAAAGCAATTAGGCTATGAGTACAGACCACCCACTGACTGCTTTAATTCGAACAATAATTATTTCCTTGCTAATAACAAAACAAGAGATCCTTAGGTCCGGCGTCTTTTGAATGCTGACAGAGAGAATTAAGAATGAATTTTTGGAAAAGAATAGCGTATTTGTCGTAGGAGTATGGTATCAAAGTAATATAGAGAGCTATAGCATATCGTTACCATGTTTACGTTACTGTTTACCTCACCAGGCTCTGCGGGTGCCCGACTATTACTGTGGTGCGAGCAGTTTAAAGATGTGTTTTAACGTTTCGAAGAGTTAGCGAACCGACATGGCGACAGGCTACTCGCCAGCTGTGGACCAGACAACGCATCGCCGAAGCATTATTTGGTGCCTTATCTCGCCTTTACCAGTGTATTCGTTTTTATGCCGGAAACTATGACTTATAACACTAAGACTACTAGATCTATTTTTCCAAATAATTGGAGATCATGAAAGGCCTTCTTTCTTTGCATGACAAAGCAGTTTCACATATTCCCAGAGCTGCTAACAACGGCAGTGCCACAGCAGACTGATTGAGGTATTTCTTTTCAAATACCAGAATGACAGCTGCGTTACAAGCAACACAACAAGAATAGCGGCACGCATGTCGCATATACAATACGACCGTTACAATGTTGTCGAATGTGTCGAGAGGGTGAAGAACGGACGGACGGCGGTGAAGTCAGATATGAAGACGGACAGAGGTGCATCCTTAGCGTGCTTCCCCAGTGGCGCAATTGGTTAGCGCACGGTACTTATACGACAGTGCTTCGTGAGCTATGCCGGAGTTGTGAGTTCGAGCCTCACCTGGGGAATGTTTTTTTTGTTTTCTTAGTTTTTCCCCACAAAAAGTGCTGCGATGCTTTGCTACGCCACCGACATAAAATGAAGACTAAATATGTTAGCAAAACTGTCGTTGGACGAATGTAGACTTTGTGCAGCTATTGACGGTTATGCTTACTGTGCAACACGGCTACGAGTCTGAAGCACCCGATGCGGGCTGTGCAGGATATTGCGGCAGATAACTCCGAAGAAACAAGATCGCTCGAAAGGACAAATACTTCGTCGAGACTATTTCACACAACTATAACCATTTGAAGTGCCCATTCAAAAAGTATATTCTTTGTAACGCGTGAAATTAAATTGCGAAGTGCATTCTGGTTTTCCTTTTAAGGTCGTGACACGACAGCTTCAATGGCTTGTGTAGCTGGCTCACACTTCGGATAACGTTTTGTGCACACGCCGTGTGGTTTGGTTTGGTTTGGTTTGATTTGTGGGGTTTACCGTTCCAAAGTAACTCAGTCTATGAGAGTCACCGCATTGGAGGACTTAGGAAATTTTGACCTCCTGTAGTTCTTTAACGTGCACCAATGGCATCGCACACCACACGGGCGCTTGGCTGTTCGCCGCCATCGAAAAGCGGCCACCGAGGCTGGGATTCGAGCTCGCATCCCTGGGCACAGTAGTCGAGCGCCGTAACCACCACGCAACCCTAGCGGGTCGTATGCCCTTTGCTACCCGTCTTTAATCATTAATATATAAATTTGCCTCTGTTGTTTAAAACATGCGGACTGGCATACTGCCGTTACGGTTGAAATGCACGAAGGCCTCTTTCCAATTTCTGCTCAAATTGGTAAATATTTTGGAATTTTTTTTTTATTGGGGGGGGGGGGATATCAGAGATGCCTTGAAGAGACATATTTACTGAAATGTATAAGTATGCGCTATCTGTAGGTTGCCGAATCTAAAATTTGCTACTTATAAATTGAATTGGTGTGATATAAATGCAGATAAGGCTTCTAAACTCCCATGTTCCTCTTGACGGAATGAACCGGAAAAACATTAAAAGAAAGACTTATTGAAGTCGGATATATGTAAGCTTTATGTATTTTGCGAAAGCTCAGGAAGGGAATATGCTTTAACAAGAGTTCTCGTGATTGTGCCTAGTTGCCATGGGAAAATGCTCTTGTGCGTCGTATTTGTAGCGCATTTTTTATGAATTTTATCTTACAAAAGGAGTCTATGACTGAGTTCTAAAATTGTGCAACAATGTTCTGTTTACTCCACAAGATATCTAATTTCATGAGCGAAAATGACCTTAGATTTCTTTCGTCGAGAGCTGCAACCACGAAGCTACTGTGGCGGGACAAGTGCTCGATTGAAAACAAAGAAGAGACTGCTGTTCAAAGTGCACAGCCGTTTTTTTCAGTACAGCTGCTATTTTGTGGTCGTGGTGCCGCCTGTGGTTAGGTAGAGAACAACCGGCATGCAGGTATGTGCAGTCGCATTCGCGGGACAGGGCACGTGTAGCATGTATCCCAATTTCGGAGCTACCACATTCAAATTTTTGTGTTCTGAAACTACCTTCCGGAAAGGAAAGAAGTTTTCAACAGAAGTTAAGCCACTCGGTCAAAAGTGACCGGGCTTAAAGTGCCTGATGGAATCGGATATGCTTCTTCGGCCGGGCTCTGAACAGAAGAATGACTACAAGTTGTAATTTTATGCAATACTGAATGGCGGTGGCGTACCACTGGCTGATGTGCTAATGAAGCAAGCAATACAGGAGAGCTTTCGATCTTCTTTTATATTTTTCTGAATTCCAGTGACAAACTACAGTACAGTTTGAGCAGTGGAATCAAGTGAATGCAGCTGCTTCAAGCGATAGCTTTAATACCAACCTTAATCTCTCTACATTTGCTGGGCCGCCCTGTCACGTATTCTGTTTAACTTCAGAGGAGCTACTTTGTGCAGTTCTTAAAACTTTCCTTGGCTTTATTCTATAAGGATCAATTAATATTATTTCGGAGCACTTTGGTTCGAATTTTAGTGTCGATCACGGTTGCAGAGTTACAATTCCGCGAATAGCAAGTGTCTAATATTGACTGTTTTGTGACCGAACCGGACCGAAGTGCGCGGCTAGTATGAAAGGTTATCGTCAACGGCAGGACCTGTTCTTCTGGAATTTCCGCGACTGGCCGCTAGCTGATTTCGACTGACCTGCGGTCATGCTGAAGTCCGGCGAGATGAAACAGAAAACAGATAATTGATATTTATTGCATAATGACACAATGATTTGAGCAGAAGTTGCTGTTATGAACGATTATTTTTTCTGCCGTTAAATATTTTTATTTTGAGGATTGCAATTTGCTCGGTTGCTGGGTGTGACTCGTCATTGACGTTTTCTTAGGAGCACAATAAAATCTTTTTTTTCTCTTTGCCGCGGGATTTCCTTCATTGCTACAAAAATGAATCACTTAGGGGAAGCATTGCAGTCTTTACCTCCACTAGAAGCCTGGAAGCTAACAGTGCGGTTTCTGAATCACCTTTTTAAATAATTACAGAGGTTTGCTAACTAAAATGGATACAACAGATTTTCACAATTTGGTACAGGTAATTATAATATATGCATAAAATATATGACGTGGATATAAAAAGTGTTAAGAAGACAGCCACATGTCCGCAAACAATTTATATTTTGTTTGACCAGCTGCGGTGTACCGCTTTTTTCATCCACGGGTGCTGTTCCGTAAGACACCTTGTAGAGCAAAACAAGCGAAATGCTTCTATATAGGGGATTTCTCCGCCTACGAGTGAACCAGCCAGTGCAAGATAAAAATGACACTTGCATGCATAGGGCGCCAAGAAGTCACCCACAGGCAGTATTATTTTTCAGGGCGATTATTTATTTGGAATCCACACAGAACCGGCGTGTGAATGTTCATTATTGCTTTTGGTGGCATCACTTCAAGCCTACACAAAGGCCCAAAGCAAAAGAAAACAAGAATGAAAACTGGTAGTGAACCCCAGTATACATGAGGAGGCATTTGCGTAGCCTGGTTAGCTCGGTGTTTCGCCTGATAGACGGGCATACCGAGGACGTTATTATACTCTGATTAAGCTCTGAGTGAGGTAAAGTTGATCTAACCTATCAGCGCAGCAGATTAGTGTCGATGAAGACGATGGAATGCGTAGTGCGAGCGAGAGTGTGAGTGATTTTATGGGGCGGTAGCAGAGCCGTCGTGTCTCGTGGCCGGAGAAGACGATCAATTCTCGTCTCCGCGGTATTGCAAGAAATTTAGGACAATGTTATTTTTATCTCTAGGTTGGCCACTATCGACCTGAAAATCAAGCAAGCCTATATTGTTTCCAAAGAACTGCGTCAATGAATGCTTCGGAACTAAGAGGAGAAAGGAAAATATAAAAAGGGGCCAAAAGGGATGCTTGTTGGCTTTCTGCTAGTGCGGGTAAATAGCCTCCTTTAGCCACAGTCATGATCGCCGATTCGCTCAGCACACAGACCAGTGACTCATAAAAAATCTAGTTTTTCTTCTAATATGGTTTAGGGAAGAAAGCGCATTTCGTGCTTTTATTTTGAATTCATTTTCTGCTCCCATATGTTAAGGAGCGCAAAGGTGATAAAACATCGCATAAATTCAGGTATTTCTTGGTTTTTTACACAAAGTTTGTCTGCACTTTTCTATACAAGACCCAGTCAGGGAAGGCCCTTGAGCATTAAATGCATACATTTATTTCAATAATACAGAGATGGCAGCCAAGTTTTAGTTTTTGGCGCGCTGTCTTAAAGCAGCAGCTGCAGGATTGATCGAAGTGAATAACTGTGGGTACTAACAACTAGCGGTATTTCAAATGTTATCGACAAATGAATGTTTATATTTTTGGTAAATAATCGCCGATGCTCCAGAACATAAGCGACAGGGATCAGTGCATTAAAGATTAAAAGTTAGGATAAAGGATATCCCCTGGTTCGCTATACGACCATTTGCTGCTGTTTTTTTTTTCCTTGCTGACAAATGTCAAAGATAATGATCGATGCATTCATAAACACATGCTACATAGCTTAATAAAGCATGGCACTGCGGTTGATGTGTTTTCTCACTATAACATAGCCTTATTGAGCGATGTCATTTGCAGCAGCTTTGACCTTCAGCAGTTGACAAATCCTGTGCATGCCGCCTGTCGTCAAGGGTTAATGTGCTGCGTGCTACATACGCATATGACACGAATGTCGCATGGAAATTGGCACACCTGCCTTCCCGCTAGAGTATGCACCTAAGGAGAGTGATCGTCGAATGCCAAGTCACCAGATAGTAATTGTCGATATTAACAGTGGCATGATTGTCATTCAGGTCAAAACAACATAGCGAAAACTAATTCCCCCAATGCCGAACCAGACCACGGGTAATAATAAACTTTGAAGGAAATAGGTAATGCTGGTGAAGAAAATATTATATACCCTACATTTTGCGCAACTTCAAAGGGTCATGTTTCCATAGAGAACACCCTCTCTGCGTTTCTCTTTCGCTTACATAATTTATGCGAGACGACTAGTGTGATCTCCTCTGTAGAACGTTATCCGATTCAATTGTTTTCTAAATACAGGCTATGCATCTTCAACCTCAGTATAAAGCCTCACGGTACATGGAAACCCCATTTAGTTTGTTTCTGCTACAGCAAAGCATTGCTTCTGTCCTAGAAGATGAAAAGATTTAAGTGACCGATTGTGTCCTACTCAAAACAAAGGGAACGTTCATTGCTTACAGCACATACTCAGAAAACAATAATGTTTGAAGCAACTCAGTGTACCGCCGTGAGCACGCTTTAACCGAAGGTTTGACAACATGACTTGGACTTAGGCCAGCTTTGTGTAACATTACCCGCTACAGACGAGACAATGCTCTGCTTATGTATATGCGGCGGCTGCAGAGAGGTGAAGCGAAATCAATTTGACATCTCGCGTCTTTCCGACTGACGGGATTAGCGTACGCTCTAGAACAACTCGTTTAATCGTTTAATTTTTGCGGCCTAATTTGCGTGTAGAAAATGCAGTGTAGGTTGATGATTTTTGAAGCTCAATATGACCTGTTACACTTCGAGGGCCTTTATAATTCGGCCTCAAGGCTGGTGCTTGAGAGGAATAAAAATCAGGAAATGCAACTGAGAAAACCCGGATGAGCGGTGGCTTAGAAAAGGAAATAATAAGACGGAACCAGTTTATTCGGAAGATTTATTTTTTCCGACATTAAAACACCATGAACCCGCATTTTCTCTGCTTTTCGTAATCTGTATGCCCCCCCCCCTCCCCCCTCCTGGTCAAAAATAGTTTAAAGACAAGCTCAATCGAATTTACTCCGCTTCTCACCGGTGGCGGCAAATATACTGGGATCCTTGTCTCGTCCCCAGCGTCCAAAGGTTCGGGGTACTGTACTGGTGAATGCAAGACACTATGCCCAGCGCTCATTGTTAAGCGTCCTAACAATGTCACGTGCTTTACGCCTTTAAGCACAGTTTGTCGAATTGTCCACGAGGTATAAGGGGGACAACTTCGGGCCGGGACGCTACGTCACTCTGCGTGGCAGCGCCTTCCTTCCGTGGACGGACCAGAAAAACGTTTGAAACGCAAATTTGTATTGGCCGAGGAACCGCAATGCAAAATTCGAAACCCAATTTCTTTGGTGAAACGCTCCAGCTTTGCGCGCGCCTCTGAGCAAATGTTCTGCAGCTCCGGAAAACGCAATTTCCACAGGCTTTATAAAGTCCCGTAGAAAGCAGATCTATAAAACTTGAGTCATTCATTGAAACGCTTCTACTCAGAATGATTTGACCTATGCGGCCACAAGTGAAAAAAGAACCAGAGGCTTACTTGATTAAAATACGCTTTGTTTTCTGTCCAGATAGGGGCTGCATGCAAAATGGTCCTGAATTTTCTTAGCTGCAACGAATGTAAAAATACAAAAAAGATATTTCATACGAAAGCACGGAGTAGCATAGTGTATAGGAGTTTTAGCGCTTCAAAATATACGTTAGGCGATATATTAGCCCAAGAATTCAATAGCGTTGAATTCCATTGATATAAGAGCCAGAAGCGTTGAAAGCTGGATAACATTTGAATTATCTTCGTCAAGCTTTGTCATCGTTGGCTATATGCCATCATCTCTACTGATAGCTTTTGTACATTTGAAAGATAAATAACTTGATGTTTTTAATGCGTCTTCTCGGCATCTTTATGCTATTTGAGGTACATAAACGCTTTTAGCTACAAGAGGTTTAATCCAATGAAAATATTTCACGCTTTACATCGAAATGTATAGAGTGAAACTTCTATCAAAAACATACAATGAATTTGATGCTGTCATATCTCATTTTTAGGCTACGTTTCAAGTCACCCCCGGACCACCTTAACTCAATATGCAGTAAAATGCGGGCCGAAGTAAATAACTTCAAACTTAACAAATGTTACAGATTAGTTTAATAAGAAAGGCTGTCAAAAACAGTACGTTAAAATTAAGCGTTAAACGTTTAAAGGAAATAGTTCTATATAAATACCTCGTATCCATCTTACTCGTATCAAAGATAAAGCCTGCAACACGCGGTGATAGAAACAGTACAGGATTTTTCTATCATTTTTTGCTTAAATTCAGGCTCGGCAAAAAAACACAAATACATTTTGTGCATATTGTTGATATTGTGCATATTCCTTCCATACAGCTGTCATATCTAGCAGTAATGCGAAGATGAAAGAATAATACAAGCATTCTCTTCGCTGCCGGTCATAATATGATGCAGCTCAACTTGAGCAAATCCAGATGTGATCTCGTACTGCTTACAAGCCGACCGCGTATAATGAGCAGTGTTTTAGAAATCAGTCGTCAAAACGTACTTCTTCTACCATTGCCTGACTCAACCCTGCGATTTCGACAAAGTCGAGGCATGACGAAATAGTGTAGAACACGGACACCAAGTGTTGAATCGTTGAGAAGTCTTCTATGATTGTAGTGTAGAAAGTTATGCAAGAAATTAAGAGTGTGCTTCCGCCAGAGATGGCGAAGGACCACCCCCATATGCGATTAAATCTGTGCTTGAGCTCAGCAATTGCGCAAATGTTTATTCTGGTTTCTTAAAGCTTTCTAGCCCGCTTCTCTAAAGCCATGCCCGAGCCAGCATCGACAATGGACTGGAAAACTTCGTGTTGATGATTTATGTATAACCGAAGCGTTTCAACACAAGGTCTGAGGATGATGATATGGACTGCTTCGTACACATAAAACAAGCAGTTGCCTGCTATGACAAGTGTCTTCAAGAATTCGCTCAGGAATTCGTTGCACTGAAGGTTATCAATGGATTCGAAAGAGAGATATGAATTAACAGTTACATTCTCAATGAACGATAGCACCAGCAACAATCGAACAACGTGGCAACTCATTGCCTGTCTGGATTGTTTCGGTGAAACAAACTCAACTAGTTTCTCATACTTCGCCGATTGTTTGAAAAACGTCAGCCAGTATGTTGACCACCACTTTAAGATAAACAACTATAAACACAACTACATAAAGGGATACGGTAAAAGAATGGATGTTGATCACAAAATCTATCGCTGTACCATAAAAGTACATGCTTGAAGTTGATGCAAAGATGACTAAGCATGCCAAGGAGTGGATTAGGTAAAGCGATTTCCAAGTCACTATAATGTCATTTTCATTGCAGCTCTGAAGATTCTTAAGATAAAAAACGCCAGAAATTCTGCACAATCAGCCATACCACCTGAAGTGGCCTGCCATGAAGGACGTCATGATATGTTAGTCAAATTTGTCAGATAGAGAAATTCTTTTGAGAACTATTCACAATGCGACCACATGTTGCTACCCCGTGTTGACATTCAGTGGTGACCTGAAAACAAAATGAAGAAAGTTTGGTTTACGAATTGCATAAATAAAAAAGTAAGTTTAAACATGAACTGCTCTACTGCTTGAAAACACTGTTATACCCTTGCAGCACCGAAACGAAAAAGGTGACCGCGTATGAGCACTATAAATTTCATTTTAGTCTTCACCATGTATACGTAGATAAGTAGATTCTGCTAAGTTCGTGTAAGTTCATTACGTGATAGCAGGCGAGCACTCAGTTTTAGGTTTTTACAATTTATACTTTTCTGTGAATTATGTGAAACAAATTAAGCGAACATTTAGCTTCGATGAGCTTTCCATTAGCTTTGCTTTTCCACCTGCTACCATTTTCCTTAAGCCTTTTGGGGATGCTTTAATCTTTTAATTAGGGGCAAAAAGTGTAACAGAGTTATATAGTGAAACTTTCAGAGGAGGTGAGTACGATGGAAACAATGACATCAGCTATCTCTG
>JAJIZL010047876.1:0-31651 GCA_023969395.1 Amblyomma maculatum
GCACCACCTGCGACTGCCGTGACCGTCGACCATTCGCCGTTATGCGTACTATGGCGTAATTCGGGTCATTGATGCGTTCTAAAGCAACACACGGTCCGGTGTAGTGTGACAGC
The DNA here is from genome assembly GCA_023969395.1 of Amblyomma maculatum. Classification (NCBI taxonomy): domain Eukaryota; kingdom Metazoa; phylum Arthropoda; class Arachnida; order Ixodida; family Ixodidae; genus Amblyomma; species Amblyomma maculatum. The sequence goes on from JAJIZL010047876.1 coordinate 114, forward strand.
AGTTTTTGACAAAGGCCACGCTTACGGAGAGGTGTCCACAACCACACATAGTCACCAGGAGCATAGGAAACTTGTTGGTGTCGGGCGTCGTAGCGGTTCTTAGAACGTTCTTGTGAAGATAAAATTCGAACTCTGGCCAGCTGGCGGTCTTCTTCAGCTCTGCAGAGTGTGGTAGGGAGAGAAGGTTCGTCATGAATGAAAAATGGCAGTATGGTGTCGAGGGCACAGCGAGGCGTGCGAGCATAGAGAAGGCAGAAGGGACTGTAGCCTGTTGTCTCATGTTGCGCTGTGCTATATGCATGCGTAATGAACGGTAGAACGCCATCCCAGTCCTTATGGTCTGCAGCGACGTACATAGCCAACATGGTGGTAAGCGTCCTATTAGTTCGTTCTACCACACCGTTTGTTTGGGGATGATATGGCGTAGAGTGGCGAAAACTGCAGGCGCTGAGGCGAAGAAGTTCTTCGACAATGTCCACTGTGAATTGGCGTTCACGGTCACTAATGGTGACTGCAGGAGGGCCGTGCCGAAGAATGACGAGTCGAAGTAAGAAATTTGATACTTCAGACACAATAGCGGATGGTATCGCGGCTGTCTCACAGTAGCGGGTTAAATAATCAACGCGCACAAGAATCCATCGGTTTCCTTTAGAGGACCGTGGAAAAGGTCCAAGAAGGTCAATGCCAACTTGCTCAAACGGGGCTGTTGGAGGTGTGACTGGCTGCAGTTTTCCATGTGGGCTTGAAGTCGACAGCTTAAAGCGCTGACATTGCACACAGCTGGCTACATATCGCTTGATCGTTGAACGCATCTTCGGCCAGTAAAATCGCTGTGCGGTGGAGTGTTCGGGCCACTCCCAGGTGACCAGACGTGGCGCCATCATGCGTCATTTCTAGAACTGTGAAACGTAGGCTTTCCGGAACGACAAGAAGCATACGTGCTCCCCCAGAGGCGAAATTTTTCTTGTAAAGCACTCCTTCGCGAATGCTAAATGTGTTCTTCATAGGATCGTTGGCGGAATCAAACAGTGAAGTTAATGTTTTGTCTTTGCGTATTTCGGTTCGGAAAACTCGGAGATCGGGGAAGGTTTGTGAAATTGGAGCCAAATATTCATCGAAATTGTCTGAGTCATTAGCAGTCGTTCGAAGCGGCAAACGCGAAAGACAGTCAGCATCTGAGTGTTTATGGCCGCTTTTATGCACCACAGTAAAATTTAACTCTTGTAGGCGTAAAGCCCATCGAGCGAGCCGCCCACAGGGGTCACGAAGACTCATGAGCCAGCAAAGGGAATGGTGGTCGGTCACAATCGTGAAAACATTCCCGTACAGATAGGAACGAAAGCGCTGTACAGCGAAAACAACGGCTAGGCATTCTTGCTCCGTAACCGTGTAATTTCTTTCACATTTACTCAACCAGCGGCTGGCATACGCTATCACGTGCTGATTGCGTCCATGGCGTTGTATAAGTACAGCGCCGATACCGATGCCACTTGCGTCAGTGTGTACTTCAATTGGAGCTGATGGGCAGAAGTGGCGGAGGATTGGGCCCGAGGTCAAAAGAAACTTCAGATGACGGAAAGCTGAGTCACATTCGCTGGTCCAATTGAATGGTGTATCTTTATGCAGTAGACTCGTAAGTGGGTAAGCGATGTCTGCAAACCTTGGTATAAAGCGTCGAAAGTACGAGCATAGCCCCAAAAAGCTCTGCAGCTCTTTTACTGATTTAGGCACGGTAAAACTTTTGACGGCTTCAATTTTTTTGGGATCTGGTCGAACACCTTCTTTGTCAACTAAGTGACCGAAGAAAATTGTTTCACGATCGCCAAAATGACATTCATTGCATTCAGCACAAGACCAGCTCGTCCCATGCAATTAAGTACGATATCCAGACGGCTGTTGTGCTCACTAAATGTTTTGCCAAAAATTACTACGTCGTCCAAATAACATAAACAAATTTGCCACTTTAGTCCACGTAGAATTGTATCCATGAACCGCTCGAATGTGGCAGGTGCATTACATAATCCAAAAGGCATAATGTTAAATTCCGTCTGGTGTTACGAATGCCGTTTTTTCTTTATCTGCAATGTGCATGGCGATTTGCCAGTAACCGGATCTCAAGTCAATAGAAGAAAAGTATGAAGCAGACAGTCAATTGAGTTATCTATGCGTGGAAGCGGGTAGACATCTTTCTTCGTGACTGAATTTAAACGGCGGTAGTCAACACAAAACCTCCATGTGCCATCTTTCTTTTTAACAAGGATAACTGGAGCTGCCCAAGGACTACAGGACTCTCGAATAATGCCGCGCTTTAGCATGTCCTGAACCTGCTCATCTATTACCTTACGTTCAGTTGCTGAGACTCGATAGGGCTTCTGACGTATTGGAGGGGCGGACCCAGTGTTGATAGTGTGATGAATACGACTGGTAAGCAGTTGCATTAGTCATCCTTGGCAAAGTCGAACACTGTCACGTGTTTCAGTAGTAGTTCCACTAGAATACGACGCTCAGTAGTAGAAAGAGACCTACTAATCATAGCCGTAACTTGGGTCTCCGTGCCTGGTCGCACCTGCTGCTCAGTGACAAAGCTGTTTAACGCCGCAACGGAACCGGATATGCCTTCCTCGAAACGGGCGAGTTTTAGGCCCCGAGGCAACACAGTTGGCTCTTCGGAGTGGTTCACTGTCCATAGCTCAGTGCGGCCTTTAGTCACGGAAATGACGCAACGAGGCACAAGGATACTCTTCTTAGAGCAGGTGAATATCTCATAGGTTCTACTATAGCCTCAAAAGATTCGCTCTGGTTCCGAATAGAGAAAACCCGCACGAATGCTGCAGATAACGCTGGCACAATTGTGTCTTCTTCCACAGCAAATGCTCCAAATTCAGGTGTCCAGTCATCCACAAGAACCGAAAGTAGTGACGGATTCAAAGCAATCTCTCCCGTACCACAGTCTAAAGTTGCACCACACTCTTGCAGAAAATCAATCCCAAGAATCACATCATGCGTAGAACGAGGCAGTACTGCAAATTCTACTCTAAACTTGAGGCCGCCAATAACAACATCCGAAGCACACACACCAAGAGGAACTAAAGGTTCACCACCGACACCACGGAATAACACTGCACGGTCACCACTGAACATTACTTTTCTACCTAAACGGTTCTTAAAACTCAAACTCATAACAAATACTGTAGTACCAGTGTCCACAAGAGCCATTGTTTTCACACCATCAACCAATATTTCCAATTTGTTCTTTAACATAAACACGGGCAGAGGTATGGACGTCATCGACTCGCCGGCGGCCTCAGCTCCATCGGCCGCGCCCCCTAGTTTCCCGGAGGCGGAGGGGTAGAACGACGTCGAGGGGAAGGTGACCTGCGCGGGCGCTGGGGTGGCGGCGTCACACTACGATCAGATGCAGGAGATGAATTCCGCAAATATGTCGAATGGTGTGAGTCCCCAGTAGGCATAGTCGGGGATCGCTGTTGTTCGGTGTGCAGCCGTCCGTGAATGTTCGCGTGGGGTCGGTAATCTTGGACAGTTGGAAAACGACGGCGGCAGTATCTAGCGATATGCCCCGCAATGCCACACCTGTAGCACACAGGTGGAGGACGCCAGAGATCAGCATAAGAGTCCTCACTAACAAAGTCGCGACGTTGCTTGTAGCGAGGCTCTCGCTGCTGACGAACCACATTTTCAGAGTATATAGCCTTATACCGGGTGTCCCAGCTAACTTGAACCAAGGGTTACAAAATAATATATTTGAGGTAGGTCAGTGAAACCAATTGCATACAACTGCCAGCCTGTTTGCGCACTACAGGCAATTTTTTGTTTTGCAATTACTTAATTAGCTAATTATGTTAATTTCTCTAATTTATTAAATATCGGCTTTAGACCAAAAATGTGAATTGGAAAGTTGTAGAGCACCTTCAGAAACCCCCATTGCATTAACTGCGATAAAGAAAGTCTCGCGTGTTTCTTTTTTTCCGGGCTCAGAAGAAAGCCCGCGAAATACAAATAATACCACGTGACTAGCGCATTTGTGCGCCGCGATTGTGGTGCTATCAGTAGTGGTTTGAGCGAACGAAATCAGCAGCGGCCGTGACCCGATGGTCCCGTTACAGCGGCAGGCAGTAATGTTGGCGATGGTTCTAGCGAGCTCGAGCTCGCCCGTCGCCACCGCGATTTTGGCCATACCTGCGCACCGCAGCAGCCTACATCACGACAGGCGGATGGCGATAAAGAACCGGCAAATGAAGGTGCAGCGCTAATTTTAGTCGAGTCACATGATGTCATCTCGCCCCTTTACCCAAGCCTGTATGCGCAGATTCAGTGGCTGATACCTTATCGCTCATCCGTTTGTCGTGACGTCCGCTGATGGGAGAGAAGGAGGCCTTGTTAGAATCTCAGGGGTGTCGGCTCGCCGCTCTCGCTGCTACTGCACCGTCACGTGGGCCGGCTGTCTGACGCGGGCGAAGAAGCCATCGCAGGCATATCGGCCTGCCGCTTTAACGGGGCCAAGAAGACACGGCCGCAGTTAATTTCGTTCGCTCAAACCACGACTGAGAGCACCACAATCGCTGCGCACAAATTCACTAGTCACGTGGTATTATTTGTATTTCGCGGGCTTTCTTCTGAGCCTGGAAAAACAGATACACGTGAGACTTTCTTTGTCGCAATTAATGAAATGGGGGTTTCTGAAGGTGCTCTACATCTTTCCAATTCACATTTTTGGTCTAAAGCCGATATTTAATAAATTAGAGCAATTAACTTAATTAGCTAATTAAGTAATTGCAAGACAAAAAATTGCCTGTAGTGCGCAAGGAGGCTGGCAGTTGTATGCAATTGGTTTCACTGACCTACCTCAAATATATTATTTTGTACCCCTTGGTTCAAGTTAGCTGGGACACCCGGTATATAAGGCTTCGTACAAGAGCCTTATATATATAAGGCTTCGTACAAAAAGAAACGTTTAGAGCGAGGGTCGCAACGCACGAAAAAATGAAATTGGAGAGAGCGAATAAATCCAAGACGACATTCTTTTTGGAAGTGTTTTGATTTCTATAAGGACCATGATTTGGGTTTGGTTTTGTAGTTTTGAATTCTATACTACTCTTTCCAAACGTTTCAGATCTTGATATATTCAACAAGGCGGAAACTTGGGCGAGTTGGAAAGCATTTGATTGTTCTCACAAATGGTAATTTGATTCGTAATTCAAGATGATTTCAAATCTTGAAATATTCATACATTCACTTTCCATTAGTAACAGGGCACTAATGCAATGGTTTTAAAAACTTCTATCATCGCACAAGCCTTATGATGCCACATTTCTCATAATGTATGAGCACTATAATTAATTCTACTCTGCTCGTAGTCCAAAAGTGACGTGCCTGTGGTAGGATGCAGGCACCAGTTACCTCCTCAACATCAGGTGTCTGTTCTCTTTTGCAGAGGCCAACCTCCGAATCAGCATCCGGCGACACTATCAAGATGGTAATGACTTATTCACGTGCTGCCAGGTCAACCCGGTTGGACCTATGCAGGATGCGAGAAATACTATTTTGTTCATTCTTCAGCTTCTTTATTTCAGTTTTGTCGTACCAATAAGCGGGACTGGTGATAAGCTTTTATAAATTTTGAGAAGGCATTACCACGTTTAACATTTCACCAAACGTTGTCCCATCGTTGTCAACGTGTTGTCTGCTTTCTGTTAGTTACTAGGCATAATTAGACCGCATATTATCTTAAAGCAGGTTTGGAGATGTAAAAACGTGAAGTTAGTGGAACATAGGAAAGGCCAAGAGCATGTTTTTGTTAACTCGGGAATGTTCATATTGATTATTAAATCAGAATATACTGAAGCGTGTTTTGATTTGTCAGCGTTGTGTAGGCCGGCAGTTTGCTGCGCGTTTATTGGCATATATCATTGAGTTTGACGTGCGTTAGCGTTTTTTGAAGCAATCCATTTTTATATCCAGGATCTATAGGATGAATAAAAAAGGCCCCAACCGTCATTGCAAACCTTGGGTAAGCCCCGTTCGTTGTTTCTTAAATATTAAATTTTATAAGTGCAGCGCCCAAACTCTACATCGACCTTGCCGTTCGCAAAGGGAGTTGTTTGTGCAGCTATAAAGTTGGTATTATTGGCTACAGCCCTTCGAGTGCCAATTATTATCTAAAGAGAGAGGAAGTGATTAATTTTATATTTTACAATGAAGAGTGTCGTGACTGAACACGAAGAACTCGCGGCCGCCAGGGAAAATAACTGTTGGACGCCAGCACAGAAATATTTTGCATGTACGCAAACAGAAATATTATGTACCTACGTGTTGAGAGGCTGCCACCCGACACAAGGCTCTATTTGAGAGTCTATGATAGCGTCCACGATGCAGCCACTTAAGTGGGCGACAGTACGCAAGGTATGCACGTGTAAGCAGCCCAATTCAAGTCCTGCCTTTTGGATATGTTTGAAGCCAGAGACCTGACCGAAGGTATCTGGGATTAAAAATAAAGATTTAGGCGTTCACCGGCGTTCGGTATGGTAATCGCACTGGAATTAACTCTTTACTGGGCTGACTTGCGCCCGAAAAAGAACTAAGCAATCGGCGGCGGCGATAGCAGCAAACGTGCTCGCAATCGTCAAACTAAGAATACATAATCGATGCCTGCGCTGGAATTGCAGTGATAAGGCCGCACGCCGGCGGCTGTCGGAAACAGAAGTAAACTTTTTGAAGGATTCGCGGCAACATCATCTATACATTTAGTAGTAAGTTGAACTGGGCGGGGCCGCCTGCGATTTAATCTGCCACAACAATCACACTGTTCATTTTCTGTTATCACTGCAGGGAAGTTGCAGTGTGGAGCCTAGCGGTGCTATAATCGATAGTTTGTAGTTTCTTCGTCTATTTGTTCCCCTTCACTCCTGTAAGGAAAGATGGGGATGTAGACCACGGATGGAGTAGGAAGGATTGCTAGAATTGGGTCAAGGTGAGCCGGGCCATATGTGGCTAATTCGTAGCGCTTTTTCTACGGTTCAGCAACAGGCCAAATTCGCTAAGGTGGACTTGAAGTGCTGGCTGGAACATATCTCAGCCATCTTGGAGTAGGGATGGCGGCCTGGACTTGGGGAGCGTAATTACTGGAGCGGGCGCAGATGTGTTGCGCTACATACACGCAGCACCCCGCCGGGGTGGCGCAGTGGTTACGGCGCACGACTGCTGCTCCCAAGGACGCAGGATCGAATCCCGGCCTCGGCGGCAGCTTTTCCATGGAGGCGAAAAGCAAGGTGCCCGTGTGCTGTGCGATGTCAGTGCACGTTAAAGAACCCCAGGTGGTCGAACTTTCCGGAGTCCTCCATTACGGCGTCTCTCATAGCCCGAGTTGTTTTGGGACGTTAAACCCAGCAAACCAAACCAAACATACACAAAGCGCCTCCAAGAGAATATCTCTAGTTGCTGCGGCAGACTGTCATGACAACCAGGAAGGAAAACATCATGCCGTTCTTAAAAAGCAGCTCGGCAGGAGCGGGCATTAGCTTGCACGAATACCAACCCATCCTTAGCTTTTTTGTGGCCCATTTTTTTATAAGGCGAAAGCATTTCTAGGCTCATGAAATAACATCCCATGTGCGAGAGTTATGCGCAAGATCTGAGCTCGAGATCTGCCATATTCTACGAGATTCCGCGAGATGTGTTCTTGTCTAGCGTTCCTGGAATCTGCAAACCCGCACTGGAACGCGCGCCAAGGAACGTCACGCAATCGGAGCGATGGTGTGCCGTTCGGGAGTACTTGCCGGAAAAAGTGCGACAGATATTGGGCCTTTTCTTTCCTGTAAACGAATTATAGTTATAAGCTCTGTAATAAACACCAATAATACGCAAACGATCAGAGGCTAATGATAGGAGAAGAAGGATTTAAGCTTTCGCTATTCTCCTCTTGAGAGATATCTATGAGACCCTCTGAATTTTTCATCGCGATAGCGTGCTTTGAAGAATAAAATGGTAATTTGCAAATACAGGTGCATGCCAGATTCCTAAAAGAAATCTATTAGTGGCCGGTGATCAGGACATAATAACCAAGCACCCACATCCGGTTGTTTTTATGCTGCTTGGGATCATTCGCCTTTTTAGAAGAGAGTAGCGACTTTTGCATAATCTATACATGCTGCTGCCTGCCCAGATTAAGTTAGCAACTGAGAAGAGAACCGTGTGAAGAACGGGTGAACTATGTAGCCGTTATTTCGCCCGACTTCCACTCCTGCCAATCCGTTTATTCAAGCATCCCTGGGCCTATCCTTCCCGGCTGCTTCTCTGGTTGTCGCATCAGCCTACTATACTATATATGTTGGTTGATCTTTCGCATAATATGGTAGCCCACGACAGCATGCTAACCAGCACAGGCACATATTCCAGCACAATGGCTGCAAAGTCATTTTCGTCAAGAAAATCTGGAGTCCTCGTTGTCGGCTTCGGCGTTGCAATCTAAAAATGATGTTTATGCTACAGGCCGGTTGTAGTGGACAGGCGACATAGGCAGCAGAATCAATTGGACCAATTTTGGTACTGTGTTGCCAATACCCAGACTGACATAGTACCAATGTTGGTCCGATGACTTGTGCCACCGGGGGACATGGCGGTGCACTTACTGGTCACTGCGCTACGTGATGTCCTGAGACCACATGAAATTGACGGGTTCAGTGGTGCTGCTCCTGCAGTTCGGTTAAAGCTGTTCTTATCTATGTCAGATTGTTTTCCGCTGTAGGCTATGGATTACGGCTGTGATAAAGAGATATAAGAATTTAGTGATTTCTTGAGTGTAAATGACACGGAAGCGAGCGGGGATACGAAACGATAGCATCCAAACAGAAGCAATAAAGCTCTAGCGTCATACACTTAAAGACCGAGCTTAGGTGTTCCCCAGATTTGGGATATGTGGTTAAACGAGTAACTGACTAAATGTACCTGAATGAAATCTTCAATGCGAGGAGCTGACGAGGGCCATTGGCACATTCGTGTTATACACTTAAAAGCAAAGCTGAAGTGTCTGCGATATTTTTACATTTTGTTAGAGAAAATTGTTGCGAAAAATAAATATTTGGTTTGATGGACTTCTGCTGTAGACCCTAGTTAGGAAATTCGTACGTCTTTCAAGCCTGTAAGGTCGCATCTTATATATTTAGAGGCGGGATTTATTTGGTAATTAAATGAATGATAAGAACTATGGGAAGCAATTACGAATTAGAGTGAGAACATTACTAAGAGCTACAACCTACTGTCGAACAAAGAGAATTGTAAGAACTATGGGGAGCAATTGCGAATCAGAGTGAGAACATTACTAAGAGGTACAACCTACTGTCGAACAAAGAGAATTGTCAAGGGGAAGGGTGGCTTCTCCTGGCCCTACGGTGCTGGCACTGGTAGGTCAACGCCGCTTGCGGCGGGGGCTAGCCTGCCACCGAATTCGTATCTGTTGTAGGCCGTCTTAGCACCCGCTTAGGTGGCGGAGAGGGCTGTTGCGGCGCGCGTCTTTCTCTCACTCTTCTTTTTCTTTCCTTCTCTACTTTCTCTCTTCTGTCCGCACGAGGCAGTGGAGGTGGCTCAGCTACAGAGCTAATAGCAGGCCCGTGCATTTTCTTTTCCTTCTGACGGTCGCAACAACAACAAGATAATTATCAGAGATTTGAGCTGAAAGCGAGGGAGGCTTAGCAATGTAAGTGCCAAATTCAACATAAGGCTGAAATCAGAAGAGACAGGAATTGCAAATTTTATTCTCAAGAGGGTCGCTTAAAAAGGAAAATAGAGCTTACGTGAGCTATTGCTGGCGTCCATAATGTTACGTGGATTGCGGCGCAGTGTTTCAAAACTAGCAGTCATAAACCCGATAAAAAAGGGACCATTTGACAGTTACAACAAGAAAAAGAAAATAAACTAGAACAGGATATTGGGCATACACCAAACAAATGTCGGGACACACAGATCTTGCCTTTAAGGTTATGAAGCGACATCGTTAATGGGTCCCTTCTGTGGGAGTTCTTGTGGATACCTATTCGTGTGTATGTATGTACATAGTGACTTGCTAATCCGCAAATCTTATAATATTTATGTATCATCAGGTACACCTCTTTAGCATGCCGATCAATGCTGTTCCATTGTGTGAGAGATCATCCTAAATAGATATAAAAGCCCCACTTTAACAACGCCGCACTAAAGGCCTTGCGTGTCCTAGGAAAAACTAGTCTCATTCAAAGTCTGAGTGTATAAATGGGTACGATACTCATCTTAATGAATCACTCGAAGTTGCGAATCATGCCATTCGTTCCGTCACGTCGCACAACCTACCCACCAGTCACCGCCCCGTGATGTCTCTTGCAAACTGTCACCTGTTGGGGTAATGATTTATTGCGAAAGCAATACTACTCTAGATTTCAAGCCTTCAGCGTGGCGCGGCCGCACCCATGCACGTGACGCTGTGACGTCACACTCCACGTGACAATAGGGTGAGAGCAGGGCTACCAACTCAAGCGGTCGACGTAGCGCGGTCGCAGCCACGGCGCAGCGCGTGACATCACACCCCACATGAAACAAAAGCGAGAGATGGGCTGGCAGGAACTGCCAACTTGGGTCTCTGGTTTCACATGGGACGGTTATGTCAGAATCAGCCTGCTAGGACCCTGGCATTCACGTTACCCCTATAGGCCACTAAGGCACGTTCATATCGGTTGGTTAAAGCGGGGCTTTATATGTGGGCTGAGGAAGAAGAAAAATAGAAGAAGAAGAACGCTCGGTCACCTGCAGCTAATGCTTTCACTCAATATTTGGTTCAGCAGCGTTTAACCTTTGTAATTTTATTGCACCCGTATTCTCTGATGAACGGAACGCTATAGCGTTATCATACAACGAGAGAAAGCTAGTGCAAAGGAGCATGAGGATAATGGGCAGTTGGTGTTTGATGCAAGATATTTACACAAATAACGAACAATAATTTATTCGCACCTTTCGTGACCCAACGATTAAACGGCATGTTTCAAGATGGGGCAGTGCACAAATTCTGGACAGCAAAAGCGAAGTTAAAACAATGCTTTTTATGTCTCTTTCTTTTTATATGTAGAAAAAAATGCAAATTTGCATAACTAGCAGAAAAATAAATTCGGCAAAAACTTGACTAATATATGTTTACATCAATGAAGAGACTAAACAAGGAATCATTTCTAAACTGAAGTCTTATTTGAATGTTTTATCGTTCTTGTTTATTCTTGAATTATTGGCATATTTTCTGGGTGTCCTGGCATTTTGTTGACAATAAAATTGCTTGGTAGAGCTAGGAAATAATTAACAGTAACGCTATTTTTCTTAACCTCAGGAACGAAAAAACATCGTGCTTGGCAGGAACATATGCACAGTCTGGTATATGCTGCTCGTTGATTACTAAAAGCACCCATTTCCTAGGAATACAACAATACATGGACCATGAAAAATGTAAAGACACCCATCGCTTTCCGCTTTTGCCTTAGATATAATATTGTGATGAAAACCATTGAAATTTTAATATTTACGAATCTTCGGTTACAAATAATATATTCTTTATTTCCTGTAGTGCAGTCTGAGAGACCATCTAGGAGATCCCTGCGGCAGCCCAGACTGCGTGTGTGTAAAGAACCCTTGGGATATTCCACGACCCCTTGCTTGCATATGGTCACCAGCTACGGCCATTTACAACGAGCAGTTATGGCGGAACAAGCCTAGAAGATTCCAGACTCAATAAAGTGGTTCTGAAAAAGATGCGTTTCGGTGTACTTCCACCTAGTGAGACGAGCTTGAATAGACAGGGTTGAAGACACAAAAGCGGATTATTGCAACAAGGCATGAACAATGTTGAAAACATTAGCGGTTCAACTAGATATTTAGAAATGTATGCGAACCTAAAGGCCTCCGGAACCTCTTTTTGCTGATTGGACATGTTGAAAAGAAAATGAAGTCACCACCCATTAAAATAAACGTTGCGTTTTGTTTACTAGTGAGGAGATGTTCGAAATGAAATGACGAGCAAAATTAAGAGGGCCAGGATTATTTGCTAAACATTTCATCGTAAAAGAGGCCCCACTGCCGGAGGCGAAATTTGCAATGGGCTATGTTGCAGCTGGCGTTTTAGAAATCCCTTCAAAACTATAACTGCAACGCTTTTGACGAATCAGGTGCTCTGCTATTGGCAAAGAAATACGTTCCCAAGAAGTTACACAGTACTTTTAAGCTTAAATATATGCTTTAATTTGCGTCGCAGTCATTATTTTACAGCAAACCTAAGCGTAATAAAGAGATGCGCTAAAAGCATTTTATAGGCTGTTTAGAAGAGCAATCCGCTTCGTGCGCAATGCATGGCGTCAATCAGACAGCCGCCGTTTCAATGTTCTTACTGACCAATCGCTGGTGTTTTGGTATCGTTAACGTAAAGTGATTCTGAAGCTATTGTGAGATGTTGCGATTTAAACCCGGATTGTTCGCGCTGGACGCGATGTCCAGGTATTTTGAATGAAATAAGAAAATATAGCGTGGGCCTTGGCGCTCAGTATGGGGCTGCTGGACACTGCATGTATCAGCAAGACGAAAGAAGACCTACAGCATGCTAGAGCCGGTTTCACTGTTTTGTTCTTCCTGCGATGACGCTTATCATCATCGATGCCTGATATGAAACAAAAAATGAGAAATGAGAAATAACACCTTACTGCCTTGAAGAATGCGTAGATGTATCGTGTATATCCCATATAACAAAGACCGCCATGACGAGTACTATAGAAGAAGCGTCGACAGTCCATTTGTCATGCCCCGCCGGGGTGGCGCAGTGGTTACGGCGCTCGACTACGGTTCCCAAGGACGCGGGAACGAATCACGGTCTCGGCGGCCGCTTTTGGATAGAGGAGAAAAGCAAGGCGCTCGTGTGCTTTGCGATGCCATTGCACGTTAAAGAACCCCAGGTGGTCGAAGTTTCCGGAGTCCTTCACTACGCCGTCTCTCATAGCCTGAGTGGCTTTGGGACGTTAGACTCCACAAACCAACCAGTCATAGCAAAGCTAGAAATTGTGTGAAATAGAGAGCAGATCTTATCTCGCCAAAGAAAGCGAGGCAAAACATACTGCCCATATTATCCAGAGTTTAATGATACGAAATATTTTAGGACAGGTAAGCAAATGACTTGTAAAAGTGCCGTCATGTGCTTTCCCTTAATCATTCAACAACAAGCCTTTTGTCGCTGATATATTTTGACACATTCATGACTTTAGCCTAATCAATCGAATATTAAAAGTGGTACAGGCGTACAGGTAGCAGGCGGTGGTGTATGCCTAATGCTCACAATGCCGAGAAATATCGATTGGCGGAGGGGACCGTATTTAGCAGAGATGGTTTAGTCCTGCTTTTAGCTACGCTTCGGTTCTGCTGTATCACACAGAAAAGGCGTTTGTTTCAAAGCTTTTGCGATAAAGGTGCAATGTGTTTTCTGCTTTGCTTCTTTTCTTCCTTGCACATTGCATGCTTGGGATGGGTTAAAATTACTTGATATGTTTGTGCGTGGCTCAATAAACAGTTGTCAGCCAGCATGGTGTTCATTCTTCTCTTCCTTCTTCCCTTCTTTGGCCTGAGAACTATGAAATTAAATAATTTTTCAAATTTCCAATCATATACGAACAATTCGGGGGAGGATCCAATGAATGTTTAGTGAAGGGAGGTTGCTGTTATGGTGGTACATAAGTCCGTAAGATGATCTGGTGTAAACTCTGCTGGCTTAGATCGATCCCTAGCCATCTACGTGCCGAACGAGCATGCTACGAGAAGGCCACAAAGGCTCGCTTGTCCAAGCCTTTAGGACAGGCCTTAGAGAAATCTTTTTTTTTTTGGGGCGGTGGCGTGATAATAAGCGAATGAGTACTGCAGGGCAGATTAATAAGAAATTTAAAAAGATAAACAAACTATGCATTGATTATGAGTGCATGTGACTGTGCGTGACAGATAGGCGAGGCAATATATGGACGCCTTCAACCTCTTGACCAATCGAGCAATTTTGAAACACAGTTAGTAGGTGCTCTTGTAGCAGCCTATTGGCAGGGGGCATGGACGAGCTGTTTTGAGCGGCGACAAGTGGGACGTCATCATATAAACCATGGCATGGCTCATTTATTGAATAGTTCATTGTTTCAAGCAGCAGCACAATCGTATGGTTATATTTTTTTCTACGTAGAACGTAGCCCTCAGTCCTGATATTAAGGAGGTACGTAAGCGGGGCTCAGCCTCAGCCAAAGAGCATTACGATATACCACTGAAAAAGAAAATCACTTACTCCGAAATGAAAAAAAGGTGGTCAGGTGGAAATGAACCGTATAGACTTTGATCGCGATCAGGGCTTGGTAGTTCTTTAATGCTGAGCAATGCTCGCTCAAAATGATAGTATGAAGGCCCTAAAAGAGTGCACTAATTAGAACTGCGGACAGCAGCCACATAATACATTACAAGAGCAATTGGCAAAAATAATGTCCCTTATTAACACCACTATGCAGCCATCGCAAGTAGCTCTATTATACATCTAAAGCCAATTAGCCTCCCAGCCCAGCCCCTCTGCATAGTAGTACTAGTTCGCATCTCTAATCAAGATGGCTTATTATTGGGGAATAATTTCATATAATGGGTGCTTAACGTCTGTGCAGCGAGACTATTAAATTATTTAGGATAATCAACTCATTACTCATAGGAGGTTAGCATTTTTACATGCACGTTATTTATTTGTTGATAACGAATTTTATTGAACGCTTAAATATTTCCCAAGTTTTTTCTCGATAAGGGAAAACAACAGATGGCAAAATCTTGCGCCATGCGTGAGCATCTGCCGTTGCAAAATTTCGGATCAGGTGAACGGCGACATTTCATTAAAACGGCGCACCGTTCACATTTATTTATTCTGCCAAGACATTTCAGGTGTGCCCCAGGATGTGTTCATGCCCGACATCAAAAGTTTTTTCCTGTATACATGGCGTTCAAGCTGTCGCCATTATCAGAAGTTGATCCGTGTACTGGCGTCCTTAAGCGAGTCAAGCTATGAGGACCGCGATTTGCAAACGTAACGAAAAGAACGAAAAGATCAGTGAGCCTTCGATTACACAGACTACCTTTTTTGACTTAGGGATGTGTCATGTTTTCATCCGTAGTTGTAAGGTCGAAGAATTTCTTATATCTTTTGTAGAAAGCGACTGTCCGTGCTTATTTTCAAGCATTATAGCTTCTCTGTGACAATGGTGCTCTGTCATGTCCCGGATTATGTTATGGAATAATGCCCGAGATGGAACAGAGCCAAGTGTGACATTTATCATTATTGTGCTGTTTGTCATCCGTATTTGTCATCTGATTACGCGCAGCGTGCTGACCCATCACAGAGACTTGCTGGTAGCGCCAAGAAGCGAGAAGACAGGCATGCTGGAAGAACGTATCGTTTTCAGCAGGCCCTGGATAGCAGGCTCCTGGGAGCCACCCTTGCTTGACTCGTTACCGCCAGGTCCACCGCTGGCTTTTCGCATATAGTATCTGCACAAGGTAATTGTGCACCGAAGGCCAAAAAATAGATTTCGTAGCTGCACATCTGCAGACAAAATAAATCAAGTTTAGTATATGACAAAAAGAAAAAGGGAGGCGTGCATGTTATTAAACAGAGGATGTCACGTAGTCATAGATTGTATACAATAATTACCCCTTCATGGACATAGCGTTCTGAAACACTCCTGACATATTGTCAAGACGTTTCAATAAACTATACTTTGTGAAAGGTCGCCTAATATTACTTGTGATTCACATCTGCAACAATAAGCAACTATCATCTGAACGCAGAAACCACTGATGCTAGGTTTCTTCCTCGGACGTGCGTTTTCTTGAGCTTAGCCGACTGCAAGACCCTAATCTAAACACATTAGCAATTAGATCAACAGCATATTCATCATTTAATCAATTGTGCGCTGTCTGACAAACAATGCGCAAAACTGTGCAGAAAATATGTTACGTGGTTAGAGTTAATTTTTCGATGATATACTGAAATCAAATATTAGTGAAGTTCAGATTCAAATTTGCCAAGTGTGCCCTGCACAGCTTCAAAATCTCATTTCCTAATCTCCCGTAGACACGGTGAAGCTACTCACCACCACTTCTCATTCTCTGCAATCTCCTTCAATTCCTGCTGCCCTCTCCCCAGATGTATACGCTGTGTATCAACTTTGAACGATGCTTTATTTTTACATGGGATAAAATTTTCTATCCGAAATGCCAGCAGAACCAAGTAAAATACGCTGAATACAGGAATAGGAGACCACTTTTACAAAGAAAAAATAAATTGTATGCCTATGTCGCTCCAGGTGCACGCAACTGTAGGTACGTTTGGGATATTCGAAACTCTTACAAAACGCCCACCAGACAAACGGGAGTTAAAGCTTTTTCACTGAGAGTAAACTTCTGCAAACTTAAAATTTCCGTCGCATCGCCACCTCCTTCTGACTGCGTTCACTCAATCGCTTGGATGTGATAAGCCTTCAATGTCTTGATGAACTGCAAAACCGAACGAGTAAGATTCTTGTCTTGCACAAATGATAGATGAACTATATTCCCACGATCGCATAAGATGCGATACCACATTGCACATGATACCGCTAATTAATAAAGTTGTCAGGGTGCTCTGGACGTGTCTTAACAAAAACAAATAATAATAATGTTCTTACCATTCCAGAAGTATTACTTTATGCGCTACGTAAGTTAGATATTTCTCAATGACAGTTGTCCTAGAATCAGTATGCGCATCGCTTTTCCTCCTAAAAAAAAACTGAAATAAAACACCACGTTAAGCAATCAACAAACCGCCCAGAACATTTCATTTCCGAAATTGCCTGAAGGTAAACAGAGGGTGGTACTCACAAATGGTACTTTGTTGGCCGGCTTCTCGACTACGCCGCAGCTGTCGTAAGGTGTCAGATGTGACGCCTTTTCGCTTGCACAGAACCACGGCCGAACGTAAGCCTCGACTACAGACACACTTGCGCGTCGCGGCAACCGCCGCCATGGGAAATACGAACTGCAACAGCGAACAGTTTTATGTTAGACCACGTTCGGGCTGATTTCCATATGACTTACCAGCAAACCGCAGACAACGCCTTAAGAAGAATGCCATTCAATCTTTACGAAAAGCGAACTTTAATTCATGGAAATCGGGCAAGCGCCATTTCGGAAATGCTGCACCTAGCCCATCTAAGACAAATAATAGGAGCTTGTCTAAGCCATACTCGCCGCAGTCGTTAACTACTTGATTCGCTAGAGCTTTCCGAATAAGTATTTTACAACTTAGTTTTCACTCCGGCTGGTTTTCTTCGTTTTCGTTATTATGCGCCAATTCAAAAATTGTGACTGCCAAAGAACTTACACCTCATATATGTTTTCTCCTAAAACTGCAAATGTGAAAGTGCATATATATATGGCACACTTATTGCGCTTTAAAAAATGAACATCAAAGAATAAGTGATAGCTCGTACATTGCCCCATTTTAAAAATCTCACAGGTAATATAGGGGAAGCAGCAGACAAGAGCCATTGTGGTCAGTGTTTAGGCGTGGCACTGACAATATGAGCAGAGTAAGGGAGAATCAGGGCTATCGTTGAAAGTGTAACGCAGTGACAATGCCCATATGGTTAGAAAAGAGGACAAACAGGGCCATCATTGGAAGTGTAACGCAGGGACGATGTCCATATGGGTAGAACAGAGGATGAACAGGGCCATTATTGGAAGTGTAACACAGTGGCAATGCCCATATATGCAAAACGTAGGACAAACAGCGCAATCTTTGGAAATGCTAGAGAGTGGAATCGCCTATATTGGGAAGCTAGTGAAAACACGGGTCCATTGAAGGGCCTCATTTGCTAACACTTTGCCATCTGTTTACCAATATTGGGAGTTTCATTTGTGCTGCCTGGGAACTGCATTATACGGTAGTTGAGAGCAGCCACACATTACACTAAAGGAGCACAAATTCAAAATTAGGTTCGTTAATAAGGGCCGCTAAGGAGCCGTAGTAAGTAGCAATAATATATGTATAATCGCTTATAAGCACAAAAACTTAAACCTGCTGCTTAGTACTATTAGTTCACACTTCTAATGAAGACTGTTTATTATTAACTTAGAATTTCTGATCAGCAGCACGTAATGACCGATAGCGATACTGTTCAATATTTAGGGACAGTTGATTAAGTAAGGCATTGCAGATATATCTTGAAGAATGATTAAGTATTTTTTTCCTTTTTTTTATGAAACGTAAAAGCAACAAAGAATAAAATTTTGCAGGACGCGGGGGCTCCGGTTAATGTAATTTGTTTGGATCAGGCAACAGCCTGCATTTACACTCGGCATTGGCCATATATATTTTTTATTCTGCAAATATGTCGGGGGTATCTCCCAGGATGTCTTCCTTCCCGGCACGAAAAGTTGCTTTTTGCGTACTTCCGCATAAAACTTCCGCGGTTATCAGAAGTCGGTTTATGTATGCTTGAGTGTCCTTAAGCAACTCGTTGTTACGACGGCCGCTACTATCAAAGGTGCGAAAGAAAAATGAAGATAGTATTGAGCCTTAGCTTACTAAGACTGCCTGCTAGAATATATAAGGCTGTACCATTTTTTTTCTTCCCTGTCGGAACGTAGGAGCGTTTCTCCTGCAGCTAATGCGTAAATAGGCAGCGCACCCTTACAGTCAGCCCTTATCGCTTCTTTGTGACGTATTGGCGCTCTGTCGTCGCCTGAAACATCTAGTGGAAAGCTTGGTAATATGGAATAGGACTATTCGTGCAATATGATAATAGAATAATACCATGTATGCGAAAGCTCATTGGCGATGTTTTGTGCTCACATTTTTATATTGAACAGAGTTATTTCTGTGATATAATTTTGCAGTGTTCGATATTATGCCACAGATTATACAGCTTCGCCTTACATATTTCTGGGAAATAATTTTAGGCTGCAATATATTCATAAATAAAAATGTCGCGTTTAAAACCGCGACAAATTACGGTGCACGACATATACTTATTCTACAATCTTTCTTTTTTTGCCACATATCTGTCACAGAGAAAGCCTGCCATCATGCACGATAATCCTGCTAGAAGATCACAATGCGCATATTAATTTGCTAATCTCTACATGCGATCTCGGGCGCCTTTTCTGCATGGGATTGGAAAGACGGTAGTCATTATAAACCATTATATATAGTTCCCTCCAGCATTCAATTACGACACCTGAAATACAGGAGTAATCTGGTCGAAAAGCACTTTGAGGCTTTTTGATTTAGAAATATACAGACCATCCTTTAGCCTGAAAAACGGAGGATAAATAGCGTTTTGGTTATATTTTCCACACCGGCAACGAACACAAAAAGCGATGTCGCGCCCTGACATAGTTTATTCTCACTCTTAGCAAAACTGGAATCCTAGTAATACGATTTTTTATTTAATGCTGCGTGCTCAAAGTCTTGAAGCTGGAACAAAAATATCTCATTGGTGCTCTATAGCGAACATTCCGGTGCCAGATGTGCATAGATTAATTGCATATTTGTAACGTTATTGCGATATCTGTCGAGCGCTGACAGACAGTCAATTCCGGTAGTATGCAGCTGTGTCAAAAATTCATTTATATTCCTTGAGATGTCATAAAATTCCTCTTTGCTCCGGATTTCGATGGTGTAACAATGTCACGTGGCCTGGCATATTAATCATTGCCTTGATGGGTAGGTGACACTACACGTGCAATGACATGCCAATTTGAAAGGTCCTGTGGCAGGTGGTATATGCACTAGTCATGTCGCGTGGTCGAGAGCAGTATAGTTGTCTCGGCGGATGAAGCCAGCTGCCTTTGCCTGTGCTCAGACGTGTCTGGACAGCTCCGCTTATCAGCATAGCATAGAGCCATAATCAATTGCATCTGCGTCTAGCATAGAGAGAACAATCCCAAGTCACTAAGCTAGATATCCACGACCTGCTATGGGCGCAAAAGTTAAAAGGAAACTAAAGAAGCGATCATTTTCATGCTGCCTTACAATGACCGAAATCGTCTGAGCAGCACTAGCTCAAATGGTGCCGAATTAACGTCGCATATGACTGAAGCATCCTCGTAATTTTTCTTAACTACTAACCTACTTAACTACTTCTAACTTAACTACTTGGTTGGTGGAGGTCTTGGGACCTCCACCAACCAAGCAGGATATTTCAGAAGCATCTTCTCGAGGAAGCATCTCTTCCTCTTTTCATGCGATGGGTGCAAGTGGCGTGTTTAAATGTTTTATTCATAAATAATATTTAACCATAAAAACATAAAAATGTCGATTAGAGGATGAATACTTGTCACGGCTGCAAAGAAAGCCAACAGAGCGGCGTGATTCGGAGACTGAAAGGAGATAATTCCAGCCGTATCCATCTTAAATTTCCTCTCTTTATGAAGAAATGCCAAAGCTAAGATACAATATGCCCCATAAGCAGAAGCGGCGCTTTCACTGAGTTGGTGACTCAGGAATTTGATTCTCCTACTTACATGTGAATGGCAACAATGTTTAAATATGTGGCGCACTTTTACTTTCCAGTAAGTCCTAATAAATGTTTAACTGTAAACTTTGCTTCTAAGAATGACGCTGCAGTAGACGTAACGACAGCAAAAAGGTAGAGATCCCAGTCGTCTGTTGTAAATTCGACCCATTTTCACGGGCGACTAAAATGTCAGAACTGCCGACGTAGGATGTCTCGCTTTCTTTTTCAGTGGTTACGAGACTAATGCGATGCACCCATTGGAAGACTGCATTGGTATCTGTTTATGTTCACTTTTGTGACTGAACGCATTAGTATCGAACTATCAAGACCAATGTTGTAAGTTCAATAATAACAATGTATATAGAAACAGGGCTTTATTCTGGTTGTTTCTCTATCATGTGTTGCGTTTTATGGCACGTAGAAAACTCAGTCCATCATGCGCCAAAAGCAAGGCTCGAGGTTTCCCTGTGAACTCTTGGTTGCTATGAATATGGTTTGTTAGCGGGAAAGCATTTATTCGGTCGTCAAAGCAAAACAAAGATATTGTTTGTGCCTCACCAGTTGCCGCGGTAGTTGTAACACAAGCCGTTGTCAAGCCGTCGAAGCGGCCAGTGAGACGATGGCACAGACACCGATACACTTCTGGCAAGTCCTCTCCTTCCTATCACCTCTGGTGTGCCATTTCCCCTTACGGCATCACTAAGCGTCTTCCGTGTGGCGCCAGATTTTTCCTATTTCTAATTAAAATTATAACACAAGCTTTTTCTCTCCACCGTTACTGTGGGGTGACACCGTCAAGCTAACCATTAAGCATCTATCTACAAGTAAACTGCTATCATAAGTCTTAACTGATTCAATACGAATGAAACCCCAACTTATTTTTGTCGAGTAGAGGTAGTACCAGATTTTCATCGGCCACAGTGCGCTGTACTTTAATGTGCTGCCGCACTTAAGGCATTCAACACCTCATAGTGAAGGCAGTGTTCACTTTAGGACTCCGCTAAGCTCGGGAGTGTGTTGGGAGCTCCTTTACTTAAGGTGCTTTTTTATGTATAATCATCAGAAATTATTAAATTCCACGCGTGCTGAAATGCCAAGAAGCATCTCGATTTAGCAGCCTCGCGAACATTTGATGACGTTCTGCGTCCTCACACCTACAAAGCTTTTAAAAAAATAAACGTGTTTGTTACAGGAGAGCAGCTGCAGCTCATATTGTGGCATACGCCTGGCTAGTAAAAATACTCCGAGAGCACTGTGAAATTTACACTGCATAAAAACGAAACCGGGAGCGCTGCTGCGGCACGCGGTGCATTATGCTTTCTCTCATTATCATTATCAACTATATGCACCGTCATTATCATCGTTACTATCATCCTCATAGATGTGGAGAATTACGATGTGCGTTTCACTATCCCGGGCGTGACGTAGTTGGTTAAAGTGTTCGACTGGGTATCCGAGGAATGAGGTTCGATTCCCGGTGGAGACAAGACTTTCTTCTTGATGACGTCATCTGGACGATCGACAAGTGTAATCCCAAGAAATCTTGCACTTTGGCTACAAATTTTGAAATGGCCGCCTAACCGGATGTTACGTAACATTAGCTTAGTGTGACGGAAGTGTGTGACAGAATCGTGGCCGGCAGTATGAGCCATTAAAGGCTTTCGCCTTAGAAGGTAGCCTGCTAATAGCAGAGTTTTAATGGGCTTCACATTAAGTTGCAAGGAAACAGTGGAATATTCTGAAACTATAATCAATACACTAATGGGGAGGGCGTAACCTTTCGATGCTTCTCACAATGTTGCTTTTTCTTTGCCCTGAGGTCACACCCAGTAGTGGACAATGACACTAAAAACTATAAAGGTGCGCTTTCGATATTAACTTTCAGGAGTCTTTGGAGAACAGTGGCATACTGTTAGGAACATATTGATAGTAATGGTTTACTCTGCTGATCCACTGCGAAATCTTGTTGAATTCTGTCTTATGTTTGGAATGAGTAGCTAAGACGTCTAAAACCAATGGGATGCGTTCGTGGCAATAGATAGCGGAAACCTAACACGGTCCCACCGAGTGGTCTCTGACTATATCCACTTTAATGGCGTAACCTTATGGCATAGGAATAATTACCATAACCAATGATTCTCACTGAAAAAGTACTCCTGTATATATATTAAGGAAACTGCATTGCAGCGCTGGCACTAATCAGTGCATTGATCAAACATTGAGCACCTCTTCGATCGATCTAATCAGCAGAAGGTTGTCGGTAAAGATTTTGTTTAATGACAGCCACAACAAAAAGCTTGAAACCTTTGTGAAATACACAGTGTTCGGCATATCTGATATCTGCGTCGAGTAACGTACGATTTTCATAGACTTAAGGCGTTCTAAAGGAATCGTGAAGAGTGCGGATTCCAGTGATACTCTCCTTCTCTCTCGACGATTAAAAACGTGCAGCACCTTTCGCGCCTCTAGAAGGGTATTCATAATGAATGCAAGTCGTATAATTTGTTTGTAAAATGTTGTTTCACTTCAACTTTCCACATATTGAATGTGGGTATACAGGGCCTTCCAATATCCACTTTTATGGCATTCTCAAACATGACCTCATTATTCACGACCGTTGAAGTATGATTGATGCTATGATGTATGGCAAGAAAAGACGCAATAAAATTTGGGGAGTCAATGTTTATGCCTGACGGTATGTATAGCGAAAGCAATAAAGGGCAACTCTGACGATTTTTCGATTGTACAGAGTTAACTGTTGATTTATATTGCTGAACGCTTGGTCATTACAGTATGCAATTTGTTTTTGTTTTTTGTTTTTTGCGCTTTGTGTGCCGTCACAGGCTGAAGACAATAGCCTGCAGCTAAGCCCCACGCACCCGCTGCTGCTCTGTCGGGGAGCGCGAATGTCAACCACTATCAAGTACGGCACATTGTGAAACGTACTCTTTAATGTCGGTAAATCGTCTTTGATGTCGTCGGGAAATGACAGGCAGGACTCGTCATTTAGTTGCAATTGGGAAATAATTAAACTATAACCAGTAGTCAGCATGCATGGCCACTGAGGGAAAAACGAGCGAGCGATCATGAATGCAGCTAAATTACTTCCTTCTGAAGCACTGCCTAGAATTTTTTAGAGCCATTTATGCACTCCTACAGCCTAATGCATGCCTGTTGTTACTGCTTGTCCAAATTACCATTCTTGCCTCGATACCGACCCAAACCCCGTGTCTCTGCGAGTGAGATTGTTGTCCCACAGCAGCCTCTACCACACAGAAAACTTAATGTCATTTCCACCAAATAGCATTTGTTCAATTTAGGGACGTTTTTTCTAAGCGCAGCTACATAACCAAAACTAAGGACTTTTGCTTAATGGCAAAGCGATGGATAAAAATTGGAGCGGCGAAAAAAAAGTTTGATGTGCCTTTAGTGTGTCGCGAAAAGATTGCGCTGTGAACGAAAGCAGCTTTCCAATACATTTTCATGACTTGCATGATTTGTAACCAACATGTTGATGACGATTGTTCATTACGAAGTTAAAGGTCCCCAGAAAGGGGTCACCAAAAAGGGTAAACAACGCCATAACACTGATAGTTATTGAACCACCCATCATTCTCCCGCAAAAATTTTCGATCTAGCTTCTGCAACACCAGAGATATCGGCGATTAAAAATGACCCTTCCAATTTTCCCCCTCAACTCGTACGCCGAAGGGAGCCATAAAAAAACAAAGAATACAAGCAAGTTCAAAGCTCCGCCCAGACATACGTCACTTCGACGAACTTCCGGTTGCCCCGCGCTCGCTCGCTGGCGTACTCGCGCCAACCCGTCCTCGCTCGCACACGCCTGAGGAGTTCGCCAGTTCGCGCAGCGACGGTTAGTGTAACCGCGAACCCGTGGTTATCCTATGTTACACGGCGGACCAAACCATGGTTGCACCACTAACCGCGGTTACCGCAAACCGAGCTTGACGACCTCGGTTTGCGTCGTTAACCGAGGTTATGACGGCGTCTGTTGACGGAAGCTATACTCGTCGGCGCCCGAGTGCGCGAAACGTACGAGCGGGTCTGCTTCACTAAGTTATTCATTTGCCCACTGTATCACGTTTAAAGATCGATGTATAGATTATGGTGCCGCCCGACGTCTTCGATTACGGCCGACAGCGCAGCGACTGCGTACTGAAGCCTTGTCGTGCCTACAGTATCGTTTGAACGGCTTGTTGCTGAGCAGAACGCCAAAAAATACGCGGCCTTAGCTATGAAAGTACCCGAGTTTGCAACGCTTGATGCACGGGATGCCGCGAGCAGGCTGAGGTACGTTACACAATTACCGCGGGGGTGGAACGTGCGAGCGCGGCGAACGCCGGCGCCGTGCGTGACCGTCCCTAGTCGTCGCTAGGCCTATTGTTTCGCTTCGAAGCCGCGGCGGTCGACGCTTTGGAACATGATCAACGCTGTCGTAAATCGTCTACTTATGAAACTGCCTTATAGTGATTCCTATCCTGCCATAGTAAAATAATTATAGGATTAACTCTGCCGACGCATTAATCGCAGAGCTAGTACGAGCAGATCGGATCAGCCGAAATGCACCAGCGGCAGCTGGCTTGAGCAGAAACTAGCTTGTATCACGGCTATCGCTCTTACCAGCGATTTGCTGCTGGTCAGCGATCCTCACGAGGGCCTCATACTTGATATTCGGCTCAGTATTCCAGACGCCAACAAATTTTAGCACGCTTTATTTCGGACATCGGTGCTAACGATCCGCCGTGTGGTTCGCGAACGGTATGCGGGAGGAGGGGCCACAGCCCACAGCGGCGATGTTTACGGCGGTCAAGGAGGTGCTGCCATCGTGCGGTGCTTGACTGTGCTGTTGACGCCTCGTCGGACGACACTCCGATACTCCTGAAACCACGTTTTATAAATAAGATATTTGTAAATGCAGCTTCGTTCTGCCAATCCCTGCGTCGCTTCGGTTGTTGCACTTAATGGGCAATGGCCACCTAACCGATAAGGACGGCGAGTTGTAACAGCCCGCACAGAGTTCGAGCAGCGCACGAGCAGACGACTTTCGCAGCTACCGGAAGTATGTTCGTGACGTCATGGTTGCAGTGACCGCAGCGAATGGCAGCTTCTAGCAAGCCTTGCCAGTCAACCGACCCGTGACGTCACGGGATTAGGAAATAGTTCCATGCGACACCGCCAAGCGACATTTCCTCTGCCCGCGAATTTCAAAAAACACTGTTTTTAAAAATTAATAATAAATCGCTGGCTTTGTTCCAAGGAGTTATACTTTGCGTTAATGCTCAAAAGGATGTGTTCTACACATTGAACACGTTTATCAGTGGTTTCTTGGAGGCCGTTTCCGTGGACCTTTAAGTGGCGGTGTTGGCGTTAATTGTTCAATGAAGGGCATGGAATATGGGCGTCCGAGCACGGGTGTAATATATAGAGTACACGGGCTGGCCCGTTTCCACTACCTACAATTTACACACTAAATGAAGTTTCAAGAGAAACATGTAGTACAGGCATTGTCTAATGTGCTGCCCAACGGGACAGTCTTCGAATACTCGCCCGACGGTGCATGCAGCATCGCGTCCCGCCATCGCAGGATCGTCGTTTGCTCGGCGTAATACATGTTAAGCAGTACATGGAACAATGACCGGCCCCACATGCATCAAGGAGGTAGACAAATTCGCAACGGATGCCCCACTTGGATGCCGCGAGCTTAAAGCAACGGCGCTGTCCGCTTGTTTGTGAAATCGTTTATGATAGCGACGGACAGAGGCGCTCTGGTCGTGCGCTACACCCTAGTCACCGCTTGGCCTAAACTCTTTCATATCGCAGCCGCAGAGGATGGCACTTTAGAATTAATGAGCGCGCGCTATAGTAAATGGCCTATTTGTGGAACAGCCTCACTGTCAAGCCAATTGTCTCAAAGAAAAAATAATGCTAAAATTTCGGCGACACCTCAGCAGCGGAGCTGAAGTATAAGAGATCGGATGAGCTGAGCCACACCGGCAGATGGGAGCAAGAGTTTACTTGGATCGGAGTTGTCACCAGAATCTTGTTGAAGATAGAGATCCTCAGCAAGGGTTATTGTTTTTAGATCATTTTATCGAAGCACGTATTACTTAAGACATTAACAAATTTTAGTATGCTTTCTTTCTGAGGGTGCCTTGCATAAGCATCCGCCGTGCCGGCACCGACGGATGCGACAAGCAGTTTAGACTGTGTCAAATGTGTGGCAAGATCTTCTACAGTATACAATTTCAACCATCGCCAGATGCTCGCGAGGCCAAACTTTTTATTCAGAAGCATTGTGTGTTGGTAGTTCACCGCGTTAAATGTTCTGAGCGCACATTAGTTCTAAGGTAAGACGAGGTGCCGGATTGCAGGATTCCATTTGTGGCGAAGCTCCTTGTCCTTAGGAAATCGGTGTTAAATCACTGTGTTTTTTTTTCTTGAACAATTCGTGCATCCAATAAACGACTCTACAAACCACCCATTGGTACAATCAGTGCATTAAGTGTTAGTCGAAAAACGTGCTAGCAGATGATTCCACGATCAATGCTGTTTTTTAGTAAGCTGTCGACCGTGTCTGCGGTGTGCCAGGCTGTATCACAGTAGGGCCGTCGTAACCCCTGCACCCAGGAGCACCATTTAATATCGTGCGTGTCAGGATAACCTGCCCAACACTGAACAAGCCACGCCCAGCACGACCAACGAATTGTCGCCGTCGTCTGCTCGACGTTCTTTCACGACTGTGACGTCATCAAGCACAGGGTTGGCGTTATAAAATGTGTTTGCCAGCGCGAGTCACGAGTCCTGGGCTACTATCTTTAATATTACTTTGCGGGAAAATTTAGGAGTCCTCAAATGTGTTTTTTTTTTTGGCATACGTAATCGTACCACTCAGTAAATCGTCGGGAGGAAAGTTTTTTGATATCTGTGAGAATCACGAAATAGCCGGAGTTGCCCTTAATGGCTCCTTTTAGTCGGCTCTCCTTCCTGATCATCTTCCGAGTACATGCACTGCTGCCCGCCTAGTAAGTAACATTTTCGTTTGTGCAATTGTTATCCAACACATGCGCATCACCATTCTGTCATTCGACACCGCATGAGATTGAAGCCCATCCGAGATGAGGGAGAACCCAGTTCTAGCCAAGCAGTACGAACGTACCTGCATTAGGGAGGAGTGTGTTTAACTCATAGTCCAACGATTTTGGAGGGCTAGATTCTAGTAGAAGCCTCCTATCTCATATACAATTCTTGAGCTACAGTGCCTTAGAACTTTGCCATTTAATACGGTCTCTTGACGTACGTTATGCATCAGGAAGCCCAGTTAGCCAATCTTCTTTTTACCTGCCTATTACCAAGTGCCAGAGCGATGTGTAACATTTTTCTTTCACAACCCCGTCAACGCAACGCCGTACTTTCGGGACGACGGGGCTATCTACGCCAGTGCTTTAAAATCAATGTCTGACCTTTCATTACATCTGTGTGCCTCACAAAGTGCTCTTAATCAGCATTTCAGAACGTTTTTTTTCCTACTTGCATTGATGATGGTTTACAAAATGGGTTTGCGTCACCAATACGGACTGTGTGATGAAGTGGCGAACGGAAAACCTACATGCAATAGAATTTCAACTAACGTCCGTTTCAGCATAAATTCCAAAACGCTAATCACTGTTGCAGAACGTCCTCTTTATTCCCGGTGGAGCAGGGAGCTCTAGAGATGAAGTCGACTATTCTCTCACTATGTTTCCTTTGTGCGTGGGCTGCTATCTGCGAGTAAGCATGAACTGTTTTATTAAGTACATATAGCGCACATGAATTTTTGGTTACCACTAGAGATAACGGAAACAATGATAATTATAAAATAGGAATGCCAAGCAGTTTTGTTTCTAAATCGCAAAATGCCTCCACACCTAATACCTAGAATCTGTAGATGCAAAAATTATTTACAAGGGATTTTATTCCTTATGAACCCGTATTTAGTTACTAAAGCTGAAGAACGTATCACGTCGAAATATTTTATGGTTTTTATGTAATAAGGCTTCTATGAAAACTTCAAAAACAGCTGTACTTTTTACAAGAAGCCTCAGAAAAGCTTCCAACGCGCGATGCCTTATCACAGCCCCTTGCTCCTTTCTCATTTTAGGCTTGTAATCCGAGGTCTCGAAAGCATAATGAGCACAAAGAACGTGAGCAATCAATAACATCTTGATCACTGTTCTATGCACGATCGTTGTGGCTCCTTTCCCCTGTAATTCGTAACCTATGACTCATTCGTGACTTCAGCCAAGTTTACCAACACAACAAAAAGAACAACTTGCTTGATAAAAACAAAAGACGTTCGGAAATTTTACAGATGATTTCGTGTAGCTAAGAGCAGGTGATTGTGTTGTACCACCACTTGTTACGGCTTAGCAAAGGTTTGTTCCGCTCAGTGACTAGCTTTGACTCGCCCTATCCCCGTCGTCGTGACCGGTGCTGCTGTCTTCAGTAAGGAGGGTGGTCCTACATCAGGCAGTCCTAGAGATCATGGGTAAGCCTCCATACAGGTGCGTCATGCAGACCAAACGTATTCAACACCAACTTCGTCATTTTCACGCGCTCTATTGAGATAGAGAGAGATAGAGATAGTAAACTTTAATTTGTTCGCGGAACTGAGTGGGCAGTTTTTCTTATGCCAGGATTCCAATTTCTTGGTCTGCCTTCCAGGCCTTCGTGAGCAGCTGCTCAGAGACCCATGTGAGGCAGCTATGCCTCCCACTCCGTTTGGCTGAGTGTACCAAGCGTTTCTTGGAATCCCATATAGTGTGAATGATGTCAGAGACTTCTCCGCATGTTGTGCAGATGTTGGTTGTGAATTGTTGTGCCACCTGCAGGCTGAAACATAAATGCAGCCGCACATTAAAAATAGTACCACACATTCTTGTTTTAGCCCGCCTCGGTCAGAGGAGATAAAGACGATGATGGCGACGACTACAAAATGCAGCATGTAGTAACGATGTGAAATACCACCAATTTGCCGCGTGAATAAATTGGTTAATAAGATAGCGACTAACGCAGGGACGGGCGAAGTTTGCATTCTTTTTTTTCCTCTGCCGGAATTCGAAAGCTAACGACAGTAAAAATTTTTTCTTTGCGAACTTAGCGGCAGGTGTTGACTGGATTTTGCTGGGAATACATGTATATTGCTAGTCCTCGCGATTAGGCCCTGACATTTGGTCTTGTTACATCCGACTAACAGATGGCACTAACACAAGCGTCTTGGCTGCACGAGCCAGGCTGCTTCAGAGACTAAATGGCTCATTTTCGTAACGCAGCATAAATTGCTACTCAATTATAAATTCATCAGCGGCCCTGGTGAGTTCTGTGACAGGAGGAGAGCGATATCAGAGGCGATTTTAAAGGTACTGATTCCACCGTTCGGTGGGAGGGAGCTTATACGGTAAGGTGCATTTCGACATGTGCGTATTCCAGATTCTAGACGCCAGATGACGTGGCCGTGCAATCTCTGTTCGATGAGTAGGGCGACGTGATGAGAAAACATAGGACGTCTCAACATGTTTGGTGTATACATTTGTGCTACAAAAAATGGCGGAAACCTTTCTTCAGTGGCGTATGTGAGCGCCTTATTGTATCTCAATATGTGGCTTTGGATTCTAACTGGCGTTTATTATATCGTTTACCGTTTTTTGGCTGAACACTCTTCTACGGTGCTGAACACTCGACTATAGTGCGACATTTTTAAGGGACGTCCGGCGGATTGTTCCTTGGTTTGAGTTATTGATGGAGTTGCATTTCCTAATGTGTCCTGACTCCGACATTAAAAAAAAATAACGATCTTCGAAATTCTAAGTAGAGCTATTTTTAGAATTAAACAAAAATTATATACCTAACACTCGAGTTAACAAAACGGTAACTTTACATAGAATATTTGAAAAACATTCACACGTGTGTCAGTTGGTGAAAATAAGATCTAGCAATTATCGTAATACATAAAATAACCGAAGTAGCCTAACAAAGGCCTCAAAAATTAATACTCACGCAGGGAGCGGGCATTAATGCGTATATAACATTTGTGACGTCAGAAACGCAGTGCTGTTCGGAGGTATCGTATCAACTAAGACCACGAGAACTGCACATTTTAAAATCCAGTTGCGGACGAATGAATCATCGCATGACGCTCAAATTTGGTAGAATGAGTCACGGAGGAGAGGAAAACCCAAAATAAGATTTTTACCACAATACAAGAATGTCGAAAAACTGCCGGAGTTGCCCTTTAAAATGTTTGTTATCCTTTTTTCGTCCTTATCCCTTTTCTTTCTCGATCTCTTTAAGGCATCATTGCGCTCCGGTGCTTAATATTGCATGGATTCGCGCACTCCCATAAATAACTAGCGTGTGTCTGCCATTAATAGTAGTCCATCTCCTGTAACATTGTCAGGTTGTTTTAATCTCTCTTTTATTCGTTTCTATATATTTAGATATTGTCTTACAACGAGCCTTTAAGTGGCTGTGAGCTTAACCTAGTTTTTTGCAACGCATTTGGCATCGTCTGCAGACGCATTGGATGTTCTTTACCATTGTGTTTTTTTCATGGAGTGGAGGCGTGCCACTCAGGGTTAATGCCCGCTTTGGCTTTGGCGCTCACAAGTGGACAAGAATACTGTTACGTCCTTGCTGGTTCCCCAAGCCGAATTTGAACCTTTGCTTTTCATTGTTTCTTTTTGGCTGGGCTTTTCCAAAATGCTTTCACTGTTGTGTGTGTACATACCTTGTACAACCAGCAGCGTCAATTATGATGTAAGCCTCTCCCGGAATTTTTCTGCTCACGTATTCGCCATTTCTGGGCACATTTCTTTGCCTTAAGAAAACACGTGCAACCCTGCACGTGCATTAGTATTTGAGGAAGAGCAGGCCGCGACCCAAATAAAATAATGCTAGTACTAGTACCTT
>JAJIZL010047876.1:32051-49499 GCA_023969395.1 Amblyomma maculatum
TGTGTGTGTGTGTGTGTGTGTGTGTGTGTGTGTGTGTGTGTGTGTTACATATTGAAGATGGGGTTTATTAGGGCTGTTCGGAGCCCTGGAGACGACGACCGGTGCCGCAAGGCGATCGCGTTACGAAGCGCAATCGCGGGTTCGACCAAGGCGGCTCGAACTGCCTATGCGCGCCATAGCTGGTCGGCGAAGATCCCAGATGTCTTTATTGTTGTTTGTCTCGGCGCAGTGTCATCTTCGCCTTTAAAATCGCTCCGGCGAAAGAGGGAGTCATTCTGGAGACACAAGGCCGGAAGACCACCACGAGATTGTATTACTATTACAGGCGACTGACGTGAACAACTGGCTCGCGGCGACGGTGGCCCGAAGAAGGCGTTGCCTGCTGCACAATATAGTTAACTGGAGATGTACGCTGAAATACACAATAAGTGCTATGATACTTTGCCGAAAAAATTAGAATAAGCCGGTACAGACCGCCAAATGAGTGATGGTAAGAAACGCTGAAGCGGGTTTACCATGATCGCTCTAATGTCGGTGAAGGACGCCGGACGTGGATGAGCGAGCCAGCTTTCGACACTGTTCAGCTTTCGACACTGCTTACGGGCAACAGCAGAAAGAGACGTGTACTCTGAGCTGCCTGGATGGTAGGGAACTATGGTATATAGCAGACAAAAAGGTTCGCGACCGTATAACAGAAAGAGTGGGAAAATTCCGGTCGTTGCCATGAGACGCAGTGTTATAGGCATACGTGACGTGTGGAAGCACCTGATCATCATTATAGACATCAGAATAAACTAACATGGCTAGCATGTCGTCAAAAGTCCGTTTATATATTTCTGTGCTGCCGTTCGTTCGCGGGTTGTAAGCAGTGGTGGTTCGCGTACTGTGTGGCAAGCATCCAGCAGATCGTCGGCCACTTGTGATTAGAAGACGCTGCCATAGCCGCTGAGAAATTCGCGAGGAGCACCATGACACAGGACGAAGTGATGGAAGATGAAGGAAGCGAGGTCGCAAGCACTAGCCACAGGCATGGCTGCAGTCTCTGCGTAGCGAGTGAGTTGGTCCACGGCGACGATTATCTAGCGGTTGCCTGAGTTCAATGACGGAAGGAGCCCATACCAGTTGGGGCCGACACGATCGATGGGTCGAGCAGGGCAAGACAGTGGCTGTAAGGGGACGGGGGAGGGGCGCGGAGTTGGCTCTCGCTGGTTACAAGCAGTGAACGAGCGAATATACCGGTGGAGAAGTACATTCTCCGCAAGTATAGTCCCACTGGTGGAGATGCTCGTAAGTTTACAGCAAGCAAGCAAGCATGTGCTTTTTGCAGGTCGGCATGGTGATGGGCACAAATATTTGAATGAAGATGGCGAGCATTAATCAAAGCCATTTGTGGCCATCCGGGTAATAGCTGATTCGATGCTGAAGAAAGCCCAGGATCGTAAAATAGGATGCTTGGCGACGAAGTACTCGCGGCAACGAAAACGTAGAGGAACTGGTGAGGACGTCGAGGAGCGAATATATAGGGATCCTGGCGTTGTTCCGAAGGCAGGTCTTGGGAAATGAGCTTTGCAACTAGGAATTCGCCTATTGACTCCAATGGTGCCGGAGAGGGCAGGGGCGAGCGCGACAAGGCGTCAGCGGCGAGAAGTTTGCGTCCCGATCAGTAAATTACATCAATGTCG
Source organism: Amblyomma maculatum (assembly GCA_023969395.1). NCBI lineage: Eukaryota > Metazoa > Arthropoda > Arachnida > Ixodida > Ixodidae > Amblyomma > Amblyomma maculatum. The sequence goes on from JAJIZL010047876.1 coordinate 33,734, forward strand.
AAGTCTCGAAGACAAAGGCTAACCAGCAGAAGGCATGGGGTCGGTGGTCGGTGGTGACATTGAAGCGGTGGCCATATAAGTAGGGGCTAAACTTCGTCACGTCCGACGCAATTGCAAGGCACTCGTTTTCTGTGACGGTGTACTTACATTCAGATTTGGATAGCTCCTGGCTAGCGTTAGCAACCATATACTCGGAAAAGCCGGGTTTTCGTTTGGGCGAGGATGGAACCAAGGCCGATGCCGCTGGAGGATTCATAATGGCGGTGAATTGGTTTTAAAGTGAGTAGACGTCAGAGCGTTGTGAAAGCACCATCGCAGGTTAGGGTCCAGTTACACAAGTCGGTGGGGCGATGCAGCGATTTCGTAAGCGGTGCAATCAGGGTTGCAAAATTGCGGACAGACGGGCGAAAATAGGAGCACAAGTGAACAAAGCTGCGCGTCCTTGTCATCTCGTCCTTGTTCTTGTGTTTTTTTGCGCTGCTTTTCTGACAGCTCTTTAACACAAATCCGTTTGGGGAAGTCAATTACCGAACGTAGCTTTTCCGGATCGAGCAGGGCGCCGTCTTTGGACACGACATGAAAAAGTATTGTCACGTTGCGGGCACTAAAGCGACATTTCCTGAAGTTAAGTTGGAGACCGGTACCCGTAAGACAGCTCAGTATCTTGTGTATGCGCACGAGGTGCATCGGAGTACCACGGGAGGTGACCACGGACTAGAAGACTGAATTACACTGCCTTGTAGCATGCCGTCGACCAGCTCAGTAATGGCGCGGCGCTCCGAAGGCGACACATGGTAAGGGCACTGGCGAAGAGGAGCATGATTGCCAGTGTCGATCTGATGAACAACAGCGGTAGCACTGCCCAAGGAAGTCATTTCAACATCAAACGAAGAAAAATAAACTGGTTGATGACAGCTAGCAGTTGCTCGCGGCGAGTCGGATCGAGGTCACCGTCCACGGAAGATTGAGGAAGGTCCAAACACGGTAGATCGGAAGGAGCGTTAATTGGCGTGAAGGAGGCTACTTTGGCACTTTGTGAGGAATCGACATCAACATAAAATGGCGAGATGAGGTCACCAGCTTCAACACGGCCAATTTATTCGTCACGAAGTAATAGGACCGTAGCGGATGACCGTAATAGGACCATAGCGGATGTCATAGGATGAGTCATAGGAGCAATAGGATTGTAGCGGATGAGTCACGTTGGTGGCACCGCAGTTAATGTCGACGACAACAAAAGGAAGGAGAAGGTGGCCGCGAGAAGTGAACACGCGAGAAGGCGCAAGGAGAACCGTCATGTTGAAGGAAGAGGTCATATACACGGGAACGATCACAACGCAGTTGGGGAAGTTTCGGTGTCGCCATGGGTATCGTACGGCTGCCTAGCTCCATGGCGATCGTGTACGAGTCGTACCAGGAACTTACCGCCAAACGACGAGGTGTGTAACCAAAGCTTTAGTGTGGGTTCATCCCACAGCGCCAGTTCTGCTTACCAAAAGTGGCCCACTTGGCACTCTCATCGCAGCGGGAGGCCTCAACCCAGAAGGCCTCCCGTACACCCATTGAAAGTTTGAGAATAGGTTGAGGACGTTTCGACCCCAATGCCTCTAATCATTCGCTTTACCAGGTGTGACTGCTCTCCCATCGAGCGCCAGCTATCCTGAGGGAAACTTCGGAGGGAACCAGCGGAGTGGTTCATCTTAAGTAACAGTAGAAGCAGTGCAAAAAACAGGGACAGAAGACTGGCGCTGCCTGTCGCCAGTCCTGTCGGTTGTATCTTCCTATTCTGTCCCTGTTATTTTTTTTTTGCGCCACTTCAGCATTTACTTCAGATAAGGGGTATATTGGGGCTGTTTGTAAGACCGGAGACGGTGACCGGTGGTGCAAGGCGATCGCGTTGCGAAACGCAATCTCGTGTCCGCTGAAGCTAACTCAAGTTTCCAGTACGCGCCCCGGCCGATCGCCGATATATATATATATATATATAAGTATATAAGTATAAGTATCGTGAGAAAAAGGAAAGTTTAGAAAGAGGGTCGTAACTTATGAAAATAGGAGAGAGTGAAAGAAACCAAAGCGACGTTCTTATTTGGAAGTGTTTTGATTGTTCTTGTGGCAGTGCACAACGAACATTTTTTGGGAACCAATGTTTTGGTTCATGGCCCTTTTTGCAAGCATTTCATCCCAGAGGCAGCGCACCAGGCCTGAGGAAAGTTTGTACCCATTGGAAACCGATGGGTACCCGGCGGTACCAAGGACTGAACCCGGCAATTCCCGAAAGTGAGGCGGGTGCACTTCCACAAGGCCACCTCTTTTCTTTTTTTTTCCTTATTGCCGTTCGTATGAGGTCTTGAAAAATTCATGCTTACATTTTCCATTAGTGACAGGGCACTTATTCAATGGTTTTAAAAACTTCTATCATCGCGCAGGAGTTATGAAGCCAGATTTCCTATAATGTTTGCGCAATCTCATATATAGCACTTAGCTCGCACTCCTAAAAAAGATGTACCTGTGTTAAGATGCAGGTATCATTTTGTTCCTGAACATCTATGTGTTCGCTCCCTTTTGCAGAGGACAACCTCCAAGTCAACATCCAGCGACACTATCAAGATGGTAAGGACTTATTCGCGTGCTGTCTGCTCAATCTGGTTGGATCTGTGCAGGAAGCGTGAAATACCATTTTTTTGTTCTTTAGCTTCTTAAATTCAGTTTGCCGTGCCAAGTGGGAATTACAGTTTTATGATCAGCTTTTATAAACTCTGGGGAGGCAATACCACATTTCCCAGTTCGCCAAACGTTGTCCAGTCGTTGTCAACAGGCTGTGTGCTTTCTGTTAGGTTACTAGGCACATAATTAGGCAGAATATCACTTGAACTATGTTTCAAGATGTAAACATGTGAAGTTAGTGGAACATAAGAAAGGCCAAGAACATTTTTGCTACCTCAGGAGTGTTCATATTAATGAAGAGTGGGATATGTCAAAGTGTGTCACGGCAGTTTTGATTAGCCAGAGGGCGCGCTGTAGACCGACAATTTGCAGCACGTTAAATGCCATATCTCATTTAGTTGGAGGTGCGATAACGTTTTCTGATGCAATTCATTTTTATATCCAGGGTCTATAACATGAATAACCGGGAGAAGCATCGGCGTTGCAGGCTTTGGGTAAGCATCATTCGATGCTTTATCACTTTTAAAATTTTATAAGCGCAGCGCCCAAACTCTACATCGACCTTGTCTTCGCAAAGACAGTTGTTTGTGCAGCTATGAGATGGCACAATCAGCTACAGCGGTTCGAGTGGGAATTATTACCCAAAGAGGGGGGAAATGATTAATTTTATATTTTACAATAAAGCGTGTCATGACCATACGATGAACTCGCCACCGCCTAGGTTACTACTTGTTGGGCGTCAACACAGAAATATGTAGCATATAGGCAAACAAAGGTACGCAGTGTCAAGAAATAGGCCACCGCTCGATGCATGGCTATAATTCTCAGGCTACGAGAGCGTCTACAATATGCAGCCACTTATGCAGGTGACATTAAACATGGTATGCCCGTTGAAACAGCTCCATTCATGTCTCGCCTTTTGTATATGCCTGAAACCAGAGATCTGAAGTTATCGTAATAACAATCAAGGCTTAGGCGTTCACCGGTGTTTGGTATGGTAATATTTGCTAGTTTTGGCTATATAGAACAAAATGTCCTGCCAGCACCGTACTGCGACACAACGAGCTTCCGTATGTTAACAGCTGTCTCAGTGCTCATTGAAGGACTCTGGTATTGTGGTAGTAGCAGTAGTAGAAGACTTTATTGAGGCGCACAACTTAGGCGCCTAATACATTGATGGCCTGCTGGACGAGCAGGCGCTGTTCTTCTTCACCCTCAGCATCAAGCCAGTCCACCCAGGTCCAGATAGTATGGGAGGAGGTGGGAAAGAATCTCGATTGCAATGCAACCGGACACGAAAATAGGCACTGTGAAAATTTGGCATAAAGGGAAGGACAGTTGGGGCATGATGGATCACGACAGAATTTCTAGAGATATAGCCGTGCAGGGGTTATGAGTGTGTTCAGCTGTATTAGCCGAAGGATATGAGCCTCCCGAACGGAAAGATTAGGATGAGGGTCGGGGTAGAGCTTGCTGTCTAAGCGAGAAGCATGCTATACACTGACTCCCAGGCTGCTATTTGTGTCATCAAATCTAAAAGTTTCACACATCTTGTATCCACGGAGCTCGAGGCCGCATTTGTTGCACTGCAGCCTCCCTCCGATGGATGCCTCGACACTCGGGGATTGATGGCAATGAGCTAGCGAACCAGCTCGCCCGTGAAACTCGTAACCGGAGACCGTCCATCCCCTGGCCAAGATCCTTGGAGGGCGGGTCGAGACTTTCTCTTCGCGCCACCATAAGCGAATATTACCATGCTGGTATTGTGTTCGTAATGTACGGTTCGACGTAGGCCAGTACACTTCCAACATAGTACCAATGTTGGGCCAATGGTTTGTGCCTCCTAGGGACATGTCGGTGCATTGACTGGTCTTCGGGCTGCGTGACGTCATGAGACCACATGAAATGGACGGGTGGCTGGTGCTGCTCCTACAGTTCGGTTAAAGCGGTACTGTTTATCTATGCCAGGCTGTCTTCCGCATGATATGGCATCTTACCACTGTAGGCTCTGGAATATGGGTGGGATAAAGAGATATCAAAATAAAAGATTAGTGATTTCTTGAGTATTAAATGACACGTGAGCGAGCGGAGATCCGAAAAGAGATCGGAGAAACCGAAGCTAATAAAACTCTCGCGTCATATTCTTAAAGACCGAACTTAAGTGTCCACACATGTTGGAATTAGAAATTAAACGAGTACGTGACTGGATGAACCTGCATGAAATCCACGAGGAGAGCAGCAGACGAAGGCCATTGGCGCATTCGTGTCATACACTTAAAAGAAAAGCTTAAGTCTCTGACAATTCTACTTGTTCGACTATATGTTGCACCTCGTAGTAATGTTCTCATTCTAGCTCATAATTTTTGTCCATAGTTTTTAATCATTCATTTATTTAACAAATAAATCGCGCCTTTAAGGTTATGATGCAAACTTACAGGCTTGAAAGACACCTTGATGTCCTAATTAGGGGCTACAGAAACCGTAAAAAACTATTATTTTTCGCAATTATGTTTTTACGTTTTTTTAGAAAACATTGTTGCGAAAAATAATCGTTTTTTTTTTACGGTTTTCTGTAGTCCCTTGTTAGGACATCGAGGTGTCTTTCAAGCCTGTAAGTTAGCATCATAACCTTAAAGGTGAGATTTATTTGTTAAATAATTAAATGATTAAAAACTATGGAAAGCATTTATGAGCTGGGGTGAGAACATTACTACGGTATGCAACATACAGTCGAACAAGTAGAATTTTCAGAGATTTCAGTTGAAAGCAGAAGGAGGCTTAACAATGTAAGTACAAGATTCAACAGAGACTAAATTCAGAAGGACCAGGAATTGCAAACTTTGTCGGCAGGAGGGTAACAACTTTTCTTGAATGATCTGAAAAGGCTGAAAATGGAAAATAGAGCTTAAGTGGGCTGGTGCTAGCATCCAGAAGGTTACGTGGATTGCGACGCAGTGTTTCCAAACGAGCAGTCATAAAAGCGATAGAAAATGATACATTCCACAAAGTTAGAACAAGGAAATAAACTAGATCAGGATATTGAAAATACACCAAACAAATTTCGGGACAGACACATCTTGCCTGTAAGGTTATGAAGCGACATCGTTAATGAGTCACTTCTGTGGAAGTCCTTGCAGATCCCTGCTCGCGCGTATACACATGGCCACTCGCTGTCGCGCTAATTCGATAATATTTGTATGTATCCTCATATACACCTCATTAGCGTGCCCCCCAAAACTATCACATTGTGTGAACGATCACGCGACATGGATACAAAAGACATGAATACAAAGCAGTACTAATGGCCTTGTGTGTCATTGGAGAAACTAGTCTCATTCCGTGTCCGAATGTATAAATGGGCACAATTCTCATCGCAATGAATCAGTTTATGTGGCAGCTCTTGCCATTCGTTACTTGATGTCACATATCCTACCCACCAGTCAGCGCCCCGTGATGTCATCTACTAGCTATCACCACCTGCTTGGGTCATGTTTATCGCGCCCCGATTCTGTTGTGAACGGAGCGCTGTGGTGTTATTATACAATGAGAGAAAGCAAGTGCAAAGAAGCGTGAGGATAATAAGCAGCTAGTGTTTGGTTGAAGACCATTTACATAAATGACAAAAATAATTTAGACGCATTACTCCTGACCCAACGATTAAACGGCATGTTTCAATATGGCGCAGTGCGCGAATACTGAACAGTGAAAGTTAAGTTAAAAGAATGCTTCTTGTATAACTTGCTTTTCACAGTAGAAAAATAATGTGAATATGTAGGCACAGCAGAACAATAAATTAAGCAAAAACTCTACGTATATATGTTTACATCAATGAAAAGTATAAACAAGGAATTCTTTCGAAACTGAAGCCTTATTTAAATGTTTAACTTCTCTTGTTTGTTCTTGAATTATTAGCATATATTCTCGGTGTCCTTACATTTTGTTGACAAGGAAATTGTTTGGTAGGACTAAAATAATAATCGATAAAGCTATATTTGTCAACCTCATAAACGTAAACACATCATGCTCGGCTCGAATAGACGCACAGTCTGGTACATGTTGTTCGTTCATTACAAAAAAGCAACCATTTCCTAGGAATACAACAATGCAAGGTGAATTTAAAGGACCATGAAAGATGTTAAAGACAGCCATCGCTTTCTGCATTTGCCTTAGATATAATATTGGGTTGAACATAAATGAAATTTTATTTTTTACGGCTCTTCTGTTACAATTATTATATTCTTTATTTCCCGTAGTGCGGTCTGAGAGACAAACTAGGAGATACTTGCGGCGGCCCAGACTGCATCTGTGTGGAGAACGCTTGGAAAGTTCCACGACCCCTTGCTTGCATATGGTCACCAGCTACGGCCATATACCGCGAGCAGTTACGGCAGAATATGCCTAGGAGACTCCAGCCTCAATAAAGTGGTTCTGAAGAAAGATGCGTTTCGGTGTACTTCCACCTATTGAGAAGAGCTTGAATAGACAGTGTTGAAAACACAAAAAGCGGATTATTGAAACAGGGCATGAACAATGATGCAAACATTAGTGCTCACAATACATATTTAGAAATTTATCCGAACCAGAAGGTCTAACGGAGCCTCTTCTTGCTGATTGGAAATGCTGAAATGAAAACGCAGTCACGACCCACGAAAATCGACGTTGCCTTCTGTTTACAAGTGAGGCGATGTTCGCAATGAAATAATGAGCAAAATAAAGAGGGCCAGAATTATTTGCTACACATTTCATCATAAAAGAGGCCCCACTATCGGAGACGAACTTTGTAAGGACACGACCGTGGGGAGCACAATGTTTATTCTGTAAGCAGCCGGGAACAATATATCATATTTGTTTACACTGTGGGAAGGGGTAGCGTTTTAGATGTATAACAACGTACCATAAAAAGGATTTTCCACTAGACTCGCCCGGCATTCGATTTTAAAGCATAGACAATGAGAATGGAGTTCCATTTGACGTAATTATGCTTGTGGGCCTTCGCTGTATATGGCGCTCCAGAATGGCAGGGATGCCAGACATGCTCGAATATATTTTCGATAGAGTGCGGAGTGGTTTATTGCTATTGAAAAAGTGGCTGTAGAACCTCCCGAATGGCTATCAATGGTAGAGCCTTTGCTGTCGCTTCGGGAGTTTTAAAGCGACGAGGCCAGTCTAACGCTAGCTAGTCATGACATTCATTGATTTACATAGGCTTGTGTGCCTTTTTTTCACGTTTTTATACGAGTTTCCTTTCGTGTTATGTCGTGTGACAAAACCAGGCAATAAAGAAAAAAACATCCGGGGCATGGCGCAGTTGGTAAAGCGCTGGGCTGGGGATCCAAGGGATGGAGACTCGATTCCCGGTGGAGACAAGGTTTATTAATTTATTTTTAACTCTCGCTTTGTAAAGCGGGACACCTCTGATGGCAATCTTTTGTTGACAACAATGAGGCATTAGAGGCATTCGCCTTATAAAGCGTCTCATGAGCAGCGCAAGGTGTGGAACGTTGGTTTTTCTTTTTTTTTTTTTGGCATAACTATGCTGCATTAAATTCGTTTAGGCTGACCACGCAAACCAGTGTCTTCAGTTTGTGAACAGGCGCTGGCGCGGACGTCTTGTTGCCAAACGACTGTTTTGGTTCAGTTCGTTAATCACCGGCCATTTCACGCAACGGCAAAGTTAGACATGTTTTTTTTTTTTTCTTGCCAAACCACGCTGCATTTCAAGCAGTATAGCTCAGCGTGCCGCCTAGTGCGTTCGTGAGGGTCATGGCTACTCGCTCATCCATAGTGCGAACATGTTTATAGTCGCCCGTCGATGCGCAGTTGGAAAAGAAGGCACCAGCGCCTGACGCTCTTGTTTTGCTTTGCTTAGTGATTAGTTTTGCGTTGTGTCGCGTTGAGTGTCAAGTGTTTTGAAGCTTTATTTATGGCCTTCTGGTCGTGGTCAACTTGGAAGGACTAGTTAAATTTGTTGAACATTCCGTTCCGCAAATTTTTAAGACTGCAAAAAAAAGGGAACACACAAAAAAAAACTGAAAAACGAAAAGCTTATGCGTCGAAGACAGGATCGTATACTCCAGTGAAACCACGTATTCCACACGCGCAGTGACACGGGGAATGCGCTCTAAGTGGTACGCTGATAATTCCACCTTCTTCGCTTTTGAAAACATGCATTGCACGAGTGCCTTTGTTCTTATTGTTACTAACAAGCTATGAACGTCTTGCTGGTAGTCGATATGTTGTTGCCGTCCATGAATTAAATATTTTGAAGCTAAAGCTTCACTAGGCTGGCTTTGGCGCGTTCCGTGTACGCCACAGTTTCACCTTCAGCCGACCATCAGCCGTGGGCCTAGAGGAGCGCGGCCTTCTCGCCTCCCGCTTTTTCACGACGAATTGTGCTCGGAGCGGGCGGCGCCTAATTCTTCTGCTGTTGCTTCGCTTCTTCAACATATCGCACATCTGTTTCCTCTTCTTCACACACCTGGCATAACTTCATCCGTACCGATACATATCTCCAGAAATATAGAGCATTGCCTGACACAATGCTACAGAGCCTCTCATTCCCCTGCCTACTCTTTCCCTCCACCACCACCGTTGCCCACCTGTCTCGTCGCCTGGAGCATCTGCCTTCAAAATGCCCTTGACCCATTCGCGTTGTCTGGACCCGGCTGTAGTGTCTTTCAGGTGCGAAGACATCCAGGAAGGAGTCGCGCGCTTTCTATCTGTCTACGCTTAGCCATCTTAAACCTTTCCTTAATTTTTTTCTCGAATGAAACGCGTAGCCGCCTGCCAATCATTTACAAAGCAAAGAGTAACTTTGGGTGATGGAGCAAAGCTTGGAATTTTTTATGGTTAGTAGTTTTTCCGTGTTGTGTATTAAGTGCATTGCATGCGGGGCAACAAAATTCAGCACGTGAGGCTCGGAAAAGCAAATTAAATTTGTTAGTAATTTCGTTCCTTTACCACTTTCTCCCATTTCGCCTGTTGACACGGTTTAGACATAAGTTGTATAACGATGAAAAATATTTCTGGTGCAAATTTTCAGAGTATTTCAGTAAGCGGCAACTAGTGCTGTGTGCCGTGGGGCAACATTAGCATCATACTGCCACATGGTTTTCCAGGTGGCAGAGAAAGAAGCTGGCGCAGTTGTGTTCTATGAGCACTGACTTAAGGTCTTAGCTGAGCGACCTCTCTTTGAATATTTGTGAAAATACGTACAAAAGGCACATAACAATCATCCCCCTCCTACGAAACAGTACGTGTGTTTAGATTTGACTTTTCAGCTTTACATTTCTCCTGCTTTAATGTACAGATCGTGTATTTTAACAACGGTGCAGTTGTTAATAACCGTCAACAACGTGAAAAAAGTGTCATAGGCATGAAATAAACGTTACTGATATGTGAAATATGAATACCAGTAAATATTCTTACACAGTAGCACACTTACCATTCGATAACATAGACTACTACAGTTGGTTGCCTTATAGGGCTTAACGTCCCAAAAGGACCCAAACTCTAAAGAACGCGGGTTATAGCGAAGCAATTTTTATATGTAAACAAATGTGCATTGTGGCTAGAAATACCTTAAGGAATGTTAAGTACACTTTCGTCGTGAAATGAATGCGAGGCAGGTAACTGTATGACCTATATTATTTTCAGTTTATTTAGACTTACAGCATATTTTTACTCAGAAAATGTTCTAACTTTCTAAGCAAAGTAAGGCTGAGGAGGAAAGATTTGGAGTTATGCTGGAATTTTGCTGACAAGGTCTTAATGAGGAGTTCTTGACGTTGCTGCGAAGGGGTATGCATATAAACTCAAAGCAGTGTTCTAGCCCGCATTACCCAAGACGGCTTAAAATGTGTATATATAACAAAATTCAATGTATTCTTGCGGAATGCGCCGCGAGCGTAACTGTGAACATTGTAATGTGTAAGACATGTTTGGTTGTGTGTCATTCGACAGGCTCTGAAATATAACGTCGAACTATTTTTGTCTCTACCTACCTTTCCTGCATTGTGTGGTATTTTTGTGATGTTTGTCATTTTTTATAGTACATATGGTGTTATGCGTCATCCATTTCGTAAGCTGAACCAAATGGGAAAGCAGGCGCATCGGCCGATGCATTTAATAAATTTTCGGATCCTACTACGAGGCCTTGCTCGCGACGAGGTTATTAACAAAAAATTGTAACTTTTAATATTTCCTACTAAATTACTACTAAAATTATCTCCATACTTGGTGCCAAGTGTTTATTTTGATTTTCAGTTCATTTTCAGTGCCTGTATGTTTCCAGCAGACCGACTCGGAGAGAGATGGGACGATGTTCGACTATGCAGTTCCTAAACCCTTCTAATGTCCTCACTGCGAGCGGTGAAGCGCATTCATCTTTGAGACAGTGTTAGACTAATCTTCTTTTTGTGGCTTCACAACTGCATATTATTAATGAATGATTTAAAAAACGAAACGTCACCTGGTTTGCTCAAACCATACTTTATTGATTCAGTTTAGTCCTTTTCCGTATCACCTCTTCTCTTTTCACAGTCCAAGCTGGTGACCATATGCAAGCAAGTGGTCGCCGAGGTTTTTCCGGAGCGTTTGCGACGCATGCACAGTTTTTCCCACATTTGTCTCCTATGGCCGCTCTCTGACCGCACTACAGGAACAAAAAGATAAACAAAACAGCAATGGTAACAGAACAAGAAATCTAAGTAGGATACAATACTTTCCAATACAAAATTTGAGAGCAGCTATATATTTAAGCCATTTTATCATATATAGAAGCAAATAACTTGAAAGATGCTTGCATCTATGTATGTGCATTCAGAAAGCACTCTAGTGTTCTCGCGAGCCAACCAGAACTGCACACAAGCTTTGTTGACAACGTTATCGCTTTTGTCAGTTGTGCCAGGCACCGCAAATCTGAGTGGTCTATAACCATTGCAGTGCTCCTTGACGAGAAGCAAACTTTGGATAACGTCATACATGAGCCGATTCGTTTAGCCTGATGACCAACTGATACTTGTGGAGAAATGTATAAATTGCTGTGTGGTAATCTTCATGACAATTTGAACTGCACGTCAAGGGTCCAAGGTGGCACATCCCTGTATCATGCATCTTGTAGTGTTCAGGGAATTTAAGCACAAGGTCTTTCAAGTCTTGTTGGACTGGACTTTCTTGTCCGTGTTCTAACTACCGTTGAAATCTCCCTATACACAGATGATATCTGTTCGTGGTACTCCTGAAAAAACACGCAAATTGTGTATGCCCGACTTAAGACAGCAAGATGCTGCATTGCATTATTCTTAAACAAGCTTTTTCTTGTTATATCTTCAGAGAACCAAGCCACAATTTTAGTTTCACGGTGGAATTTTTCTCGCTATGTGCTGAAACTTGCTAGCATGTGCAGCTAGAACAATATGCTACCAGCAAAACAATTCTAGGTGTCATCATTGACAAGTTCCCTCTCGTGGCCATTACATGTTCACCAGCTTATATATCACAATTTTTTCTTATATATCCATCTTTCCAATTCGCTAAGCTAGACGAAGCGTTTGTTCTAGAAATTTTACTATACTCTTATATGGAGAATTTTATGAAAGCGTTCTGCGCTATATTCAGTGTGCTCACGAGAGCTTCTCGCAAGCCAACACAATGTTGTTGAAACTGTGCAATCTAAAGCTTTAAGAGTCTGTCTCGCCTCTATCTTCTCAAAAGTTAGTATTGTTTGATGCTGCTGAAACGTATGCGGAGCGAAAATTTCTGCTGCGAGCGACCGAGGGTTGCATTGAACTCAATCTGCGTTTCGTTGAACACATGAATGTTCATCGGTGTCATAGGCAGAATCCACTTTCATGCCTTGCACATGCGATGCTAGCAGACGGTTTTCTTCTCCACTCGGTTACTGCAGTAAATACCCTTCTCGTTCTCTCCATGACAGTGCGCGCGTCTGCTGGGAAGCCATTACCACCATCCTCCTCCCTCTAGCGAGCGCAGCAGCGGAACACCTCTAGAGCAGCGAAACTGGGTGCCATGGTAACGGAGCATGCGCCCAGCCGCTCTTTTTAAGGTACCGCTAAATTCGCGCACGGGTAGCCTAGTGTAGGGTTCGCTAGGAAACACGTCCACAGTCTTCTGAGGCCGAGAGCAGACTGTTACCACAGGACCTGCTTGGGGCCGAGCTGCGGTTTGTCTCGTGTGAACCTCCCCAGGCAGCATACACCTTGGGTCCAGGGTTAGTACGGTGTTGGCAAATTTCCGGCATTGTGTAGAGTCGGACGTTATCAAGATAATGCCAACAGTGGGATGTCTGCTGCCTGGTATATATCTACCCACTTGCAGAGAACAGTATGACTGCAGTCTCCAATCCCTTCGCAATACCAGTGCGCAGTCATGTCATCTGCACCACAGTGGTGGTTTACTTCATGCAAATTCAGGTTATATATATGGCATTGAGAGTATAACCCACAATCCCGGACCTGCCCGCAAATTAGATGTTTGGTTACTACAGTGGACGCTACCTAATAGACACTGATGCCTCTTTCATGCTTGGCTCCTCAGCCATTGGCTTCTGGATACCATACACGCAGACCACAATCTCGGCAGCGCTCAGTGACCGCGCTTCGGCTAAGGCTACTGAGACAGCCGTTCTGCAAGCAGCCACTACGTATATTCTGCAACAGCCACCTGCAGCGTGAGTTTACTTTCTCTCGCACTGCACAGCAGTCGTTAAATACATCACGGATTCAGGAACAGCACGTCGTTGACTTAAATTAGCTTTGCCTGCGAGTTGAGCCATCGCTTTTTTCTACAGTGGTGTCGCTGAGCCATCGAGGCATCGCGGGAAACGACCACGGCGATGTCAGCAAGAACACAGTGCATGGCGATACATCATTCGATTTTACGTTGAGATGCAGCCAGGCATGTGGTGACTGAATTCTGGCTTCGCCAATGCTCTCTTGATGCGATCCGGAACATCAAAACGGACATTTTTATAGAATTGACGCTACTTGCAACTGTCGATTGCCGTACAATCTAGAGGCGTCATCATCTGTGTGTGGGCTCGTTTGTGCGGCGTTATGTCTGATTGATTTGTGTTTCATCCTTGTTTTGATTTTCTTCACTTTTTAACACAATACCGATAAAGGCACTGTTTCCTAAATACCCCGCGTCTGCCGATGGCTCCGGAAGCTGAACTGGCGTTGTGAGGGAACATCACGAGCATGGCACTGGCCGGCAGTAGCTGGCAGCTGACATGGCCACGCACCGACAGAACGGAGAGTTGCCTTGCGTTACGGTTGGCAGGACCTGCCAATTGTGGCGTCTGCTTTAAAATGAAATGGTGATACCTGAATCAAAATGCTAGGGTCATTGGAGCCTTATTGCCCCTAGGACACTCGGGCCCGCTTACACGGCTTGGTTAAAGTAGCCGAAATTTTATAAGTGGGGTGGTAGCATACGCTATTGCGTAATACCCTTCAAGGCTGAGCTTTTGTGCCTGTGCTCTCTTTCAGTTCCGTCTTTTGTGTCCGCCATAATTCACGATCACCAAGAGCAGCATGCCAAGGAAATTACCAGGTGGACATCTCTTGCTACATTAAAGTGACTGTTATTGTTATATTCGTCATCGCTGCATCATGGATGCGTCTGTAGTCCCTGAAATGCAATAATGGTTTCGACGGAGGCCTTTGTTTTGGTGCGTTACATTGTTTCTCTTTGTGCCAAAGTGAAGAGACGTAACATACAGTAACCTAAATGTTCGGGAACCATTTACTAAGCACTCGCGAAATGTGTAAATTAGGACATATTAATTGGTGATTTTTTGCCTTTTTGCAAATTCTTCATTTCTCTAATCTTATGCCATCTGTAAACCTCCACAAACTACCGCTATTACAAGCGACATGGTCGATTAGCAGTTAATTCACTGTCAGTTGTTTTTTGATGAAAAAATGAATTATTTTAGTTAACATTGCGACAATGTCTTCATATTAAGACGTTATTCAACTCACAGAGAAATGCGATCATTCAGCAAGTTTCCTAATAAACCTAAACCGCTGGGATTCCCATCACCCTACGTGAAGTAACTCTTAAGTTAAAATACAATATTGAGTGAACACAACAGTACTGCCTTTCAAATGTGCCACTGAAATCCTATGTTCACATTTTTATAAGTTATTACTAAACTTCCGAAAGCACAGAATGAGATCGCAACAACCGCACACTGTCTTGTACACTGGCACAGCTATCAACTCGTCCCCACTTTCTGGAAACAATAAGAAAACCAACAACCCAGTTGGGTACGACAAAACTTGCCCCGGTGTCTCAATGGATAAGACGCTAGGCTGTAATTTTGTTTTCGGGAACGTGATTTTATTGTTTTCATCTACCCTAAGTTTTTGTCGTTTAAAAAGTGATATTGTGCATATTACTGAGAGGCAATTAATGCGGTCATGTTAAGGAGCTCTCTTTGCGCAAGAAGCTCGTTAACTGTACTGAGAAGCAACGTTTTGCTTCTCCTCCTCAAAGTTATATGCATGTCTGAGCACGAAATCTCTTTATCTTGGCATGTCTTCTTCCATTAAAGAATTCATTGAACGAATGAACCTTCTTTCACGAATGAATTCATAGTAAACGGGAAATGTGTGCGTGATAAGGGTGTTGTTTGTTCTCCGTTAAACAAATTCTTCCAATCAGTATTTACACAGGACAATGGTCATCTCTCTAACTTTTCGGTATCCGTTCTTGCCATATCTGATGCCATTTCGGGGACTGGTATTCCTAATTTGCTCTTGAACCTTGAGTATAAAAATCACCAGGCCCCGATAATATACCAAACGCGTTTTGAACCGCTATGTGGAGTGATGAGCGAAATACTTACTTGTTGTATTTACCAGGTCACTACGTGAAGGTTCTTTGCCGAATAACTGGAGGGCAGCCGCGATAAAACCTTTGCACAAAACCGAAAAAAAAAACCCACACCGAAAACTACAGACCAACTTCACTAACGTCGACTAATGTAAAATTTCAGAACACATAATTTATAAACTACATTAGGTTTCTTGGAAGAGCACGAAGTGCTTACAGATTTGCAGCATGGTTTCAG
>JAJIZL010047877.1:0-16237 GCA_023969395.1 Amblyomma maculatum
ATGCGGCGTGGTCCCTTTCTTAAATCAGTGAGAGGTGGTACTCACACTCAAATAATTGGCGATTATAAAGCTGAAGGTATCCGCTTGAGAGTACGACGACGGGATACGCACTGGTGATGCACAGAAAGATAATACCGCTATAGTAGAAATGAACTTCAGTAAGAGTTGTTGTCGTGGTTAGTTGGCTTGAATCATGTAATGCCATGATTGGCTATTAGAAAAGAAATAATGACACAAAAACAATAAATTTCAGTTGATCATGTCAGCGTTAAAAATTCATTCCATGATTTCTTACTACTGGTCCAACTCATGTCAAATGCAAATCTTTTTCTAACATTGTCTGTGTGTCATTTTCACGGCGTGCGTGCCCTTCCTTCTTGACATATTCAGTAATGCGGTGGACTTACAATGAGTGCCCGAATGCAAGTATCTTGGTCTCCTGCTGACATACGACATGTCTTGGTGAAAACAAATTGATATAATCTGTAATAACGACCTTAAGAGACTGGGATGCTTACATCGCGCCATGCGCGACGCTTCTGAAGAAACTAAGCTCCTGGCCTATAAAACACTAATTCGCCCTGTCCTCAAATACGCTTGTGTTAGTTGAAATAATAATAAACAGTGTAACATCAACAAACTATAATCTGTACGGTAGATACCTGTACGTTCTGCTTTCAAGAGATTCGACATGGATTTTTCAGCGTCTGCTCTTCTTCCATAACTGGGCCTCAGTCGATTCTCCTCGCTTTTCTGCGCTACATAATTATCTCACATATTCCATGCCTTAATCTACAAGGAACCACAATGTTCTGAACATTTTCCCCTTTTCCACGCATGCTAAACTTCGTAAGTATCATTTTTCTCATATCATTGAAGCTTCGAGTATGTTCCTCGGCAACATTCGTTCACTACTATTAGACAAATTCTTATGAGCATCTTCATAAAATTTATATTTACTTTCTGTATTTCTTTGTTTTGTACTGTATACTACTTCTGCAATAGCCTCGCCGAGCCTGCCGTATGTAAAAAGATAAAAATAAAAATGTCTTCGACAGCACCAAGGTCTTAAAGATATTTAGATGCGTAGACGACTTTTATTTCCTTTAAAGGAACAGTATAGCATGAGCTACCATGATTTGACGGATGAGATTTTAGATGCTTGTAGACGTCATGGTAGAGGTCTAATCTTTACACATGGTTACCAAGTGATAAATGTCTTCAATGTTTGGACATCAAAATGCTTCTTTCGGAGAAGCATTTGTGTTGACTATATCATCCGCGAGCAACGAAGAGTCTATGATGTTTGGGCCAGCACTCTCCAAGATAGTCAAAAGGGGTGTTGTGGCAATGCGCCTTGAGTCTGCGTTCATGATGCTATGACCGCATAGAACGCTTGAGAGTTTCTGGTAACTTTGAAACAATACGAGGATACTGGTGGCGAGGAGTGAAAGCCTCCTGAAGAAAACTTTTAGAGAAGAGGCACGTAAAAGGGCTCCAAAGGAAGGTATGAAGACAATAGTACTTTACATGCATAAGGCGGCACACAACGTGAAGAGAGCGGCCAAAAGGAACGCAGTCTTAGCTGATTTCAGGACATGTGAAGTAAGCCCAACTATACTCTCTTACACCAAAAGAAAGAATCAGACCAAGTGGAGGCGCCAGAAAGCATGGAAAGTCCTTTGATAAATGCATGCTAGTGGTTATATATGAAATGCCCCTGCATGTGGAAAGGCCTACATGGGGCAAACAGGTCTTTGTGTCAAGCTGGATCACGCAGGGGAGCATGAACGTATGTCAGAAGGTAGGAAGTGTAAACTTAATTTGACTGAACATTGCGGAACGTGATAATTCCGGCCCCAACTGAATGAGATCAAGATTCTTGGCTGGAGCAGCGACACCGTGGCGCATAAAAGAACGCAATCGTTTTTGATAAAGAGTGCGCACAATTCGATCAGGGATACGTCTCTCCCCTTGTACGGAAGCAAATCTGCCTTGTTTCAATCTGTCTTGTAAGATATGATGGTGTTTCACGGTTAGCATGCATGATGTGATTGTATCAACCGCGAATGCACTTACATATCTTGTATTTAGAGATGTTAACTTCTGAACAAGCTATTCCTTAGATAGCTCTAGTCCTATCGTTTCTACTGTCTTCGTGTCGTCTTTTTTGCGCATACATGTCTGGGAATTACACACCTGTTGATTACTAGCGGATGTACAGTCGTGAGCAAAAGTGGTATACAACACTCGGCAAATGGCAGAGCTCGAGAAAACTGAATCAAAATGCCATCTGGTGTCAGCGTAAGGGACAGCGACAGTGACAAAGGCATCTGAATCAAATGGGGCACTGCCATTATTGTCTCGATTTTACGTAGCTGTTGCCAGATGAAGTTGGCATGCAGTTTTCTCGAGCTCGGCCACGGGCTGAGTGTTATATACCACTTTTGCTCACGACTGTACAGTCCGGGACAGAATAAAATGGACCACGGCTTCAATAGAAAAACGCGTCCCAGTGCCATCTGGAGAAACGCTGCCTGGTGTAGAGAACTTTGACTGAGCATGCTCGCCCTACCTAACTCGCAGCCTCTCAAATCTGCTCGCTTCTACTCGGTGCTTTCTAATTGTAGCAACAGGCGCCAGATACGGCTGCAGACGACGTAGATGATGCGTTGTCGGAGTGGCTTACCGCTATTTATTGTCCGCCGTGTCCAGCTATTGCACCAGCTGACTATTGCTGCGTTTCTGCCGCCGCTGTACGCATTAATTTGTTTCTACCGCGTGAAGATAACCTCGCATAGACGGCGGCAGAATGGTGTGGCATGTCTCCTGCTAGACGCTGTTTTATCCGTTATCGACGGGCCACGAGAATGACTACGCGAGATCCGCTATTGATACTGGTCGAATGCTGTCGTACACTGCAGGAATTTTAGGCTCCAAAGATAGATATGTTTTATCGCTCTTCTTTCTCAAAGATAGCTCATTTATTTCACTCTTCGCTATTTTGCTTTGAAGCTTGGAACTCCGTACTGCGTGTAAACTATACGTCCTGCTTGAGGCCACCGACGGCTACAAATTAGTAGTAACAGTAAGAGTAGTAGCATTTTATTTACACGTTTTACAAATATGCAAATTAGCACTCTTATCTATGACTGACTAGCTTGTCGCCGCCTTGAGTCTTTTATGTGAGTGGCGAGTGCCACGTACTAGCACAGTCGGGGGGAGAGCTTTTAAACAATAATATTCTTACCTTACAATTCAATATCAGCACTAAGAACTAAATGCCGCGCACAACTTCAGAAATTGTAATGTTGGTGATCTAGTCAGTGACACACATTGACTTATACACCACTGCAGGAGAGCACCGTGTGCGCGTTTCGCCGAGTTTTAATGCTATGCACCAACGGCTATCATTCTCTGGATTAACCCTTTATCCACTTCTTTTGTTGCGCTTGTTTTCTGTGCTGCCACTTCGGCCAACGACCAAGTGGTGAGTAAGAGTGACAGGAAAAACGCATTTGTTGATGATTGGTCACTCGCACTCGACGAAACTCCCAAATTTTTTACCGGCGACATATTCTTTGCATGCTGCATATTCAGTATCCTATAAAATTTCTGTAGGAAACCAAAGCGTCTGCAAAACGAAAGACGAGACGAACCAGCTGCTACTAACTTTTCTAGCATGCTTTCAATACCGATGTCGAAAAGAAAATCATTAACATTACCTCGCTGCCTCAATGAAACTTCAGTTCAATGTAAAGTTTTCAGTTTTTTTTTCTCACTGGTCAAAAAGCGACTGTCGATGCAGGACACGCGTTATGTGAAAACCGTCTTATCATGTCTGATAAAAGTGCGGCACTGAATAAGGGTCGTTCAACAGGCGAGCACCGAATCAGCGTCCTCTTTCGCTGCTCTCACGCTCTTGTCCTTTTAAGTGCAAAGGTTGTCTTCAACGGCTTTGCTGACGTCTGTTATTCGCTGTGCAACGCTAACCACGAGACATGACGTAACGACCAGATTCCAGCAACAGCCGACGACGGGCGAAGACGCCAGCCTTCTTCCTGCTTACTGTCCTCACCGTTTCTTACATCTCGTTCATCTGCTCGCCGGCTGTGCTGCAGACGGCACATCCAAGGCCACAGTACTGAGAGCGATGTGGGTCGCCAAGCCTTTTCGACAGCGCATCGGCAGCGGTGGCTACCCCAGCGTCATCTCGCAATAGCGGCTATAATTAAAGAGTGCACATACCGAAAGTGAGCAATTTGCAGAGGCTTCGAGATAAGATGGCGCACATGGTTATGCAGACGGCACGACAACAGGGAGCGATTCCTCTAGATGGAGCTAACCCGCGTTTTCCTATCAAAACCGTGGTCTATTTTATTCTTTCCGAGACTGTACTTTGTTATTTTAAAGGTTATTCCGCCGGATGTGCAAGCGCTTACGTGTAGAGACTGTTCAGTGTAGCAACTGATGACTTTATGCGGCAATGTTGCAAAATGAGTGACGATAATTTTGTGAAACAGCTCCTCTTGAAAACAAACTGCGTGAAAATAAAGTTCGGGCAAACTAGACTAATAGTATATGGAAGTTTGAGTGAGTTTGTGGTATGGCAATAAAGTAAGAAGAAATGTAACGCATTCATAATTGATATCAGTTCTGTATTTTTGAGCTACTTTTCTGGGGCTGGGATTGATGGCCGGAATTCGTTTCAGTTGCAACGGAGTGATTGTATCGAAATTGCTTTTTTATTTTTGTAGCTAGTACACGAATGGCTGCAAGTTTCTGCGCCGCAATAATTGGACTCACTCGAGGACGAAGGCTGCTCTTTATGATCCTTTCATGGCAATAAATACACCGAGCTTGCAACAATCGCATATATCTTCTAGCAGTACAAAAATCCGCGGTTTACCATCAGCACTAGAACGTCTGCTATTGACATTGAGACAAACGAATGTATATAAACTAAGAAAGCGAACGGATTCAGGATACATAACAAATCACTCTAGAGAAGCCTTGTGAAAATGTCGATAGCAACAAAGGAAATTATGCAATGAAATTCCATAAAGAAACGTTCCTCAGCACATTGGGAAAAGCCAGTCCTGGCCAGAACTTACAAAGCTACGTTAGCTTCACCGTTAAATTAACGCTCGCGCTCCCGTCATTCAGCGCCGATGGCGGAGCAAAGCTTAGCCCGAAATATATGCTCGGCTTCGCGGATACATTAGCGCTAGCGAGAAACTGGCACGCTGTTGAACGTGTTCCCGGTCACTCGTTCCCTATCCGTTCCCTAGCGGTATCCCTCTATTACAGACTCGTAGAAAAGTTAGCAGGTTAATATTTTTGTACAAAATTCTTACAGGTAAGGTAAGTTTAGATTCAAGTAATTGCATAAAGCGATCAACAGCACGAAAAACCAGACATAGCCACGATAATTCCTTAGTCCCAATTTTTGCGCGCACGCAAGCATTCAAAGTTTTTTTCCAAGAACCATTGCAGATTGGAATTCCTTGTCGGTAAAAATAACGGAATCAAATAATTTCGCAAAGAAACTCGAAGATTATCTCATGTAATTTTTAAAATTTGTATTCTTTAACTGTATCATTCACCATTGTTTTCTCGAAGATTTTTGTGTGTTTCTGCATGTTTTATGGTCTTGAGCAATGTGTATGATGTATCACGCTCGCAGCTAGTTTTTGCACCACTCCTGCATGGGCCGTAATGGCTTGCAGTATTTGTAAATAAAAACTAAATAAATAAAAATGTGGGCTCCTTCCCGACCCGCTCCCCACCTCGGCCTTGAATTTCCATTTGATATTTTTTCATTTCTTAAGACACCGAAGGGAGTTACATATAGTGGCGGAGGATAAGAATACAAAATATGAATAAAAATCAGCATCAACACACATAATGAAACGAGCAATGCGACCCATGTTTCAATTCATTGAAATTAAAAAAAACGACTTCATTTTGTGAACACATTTTTCGTGGCTATTAATAGTACCCATCTGTTCCGGAACTTTTTTCCATTAATGAATAGCAATGCAGGGCGATGAATGCCGAAGTTGTGCGAGCAAATACTACGTGGACGTTGAACTTCTGGTCTAGGCGTGGAAAAATGTGATAAGCAAGTTTGTTATGAAGGGCTGAGAAAACGATGGTGCATGATAATATCGATGCAAATATAAAAAAAAAAAGAAAACAGTCTCCGTTCTTGCTGACCTCGCGCAGCTCTGACCTGACTATTTCTATTGTAGCTAACGCTACAACAGAAAACATCGTCTCGAATTAAAGTTGACGATGTGAAAACAGCGGTATACAATAGGCAGTGAAACACTGGAAGCGGCAGGCGAATGAGTAATACTTAGAATAGGTAGTAAACGCTGATCCGGACTATGAAGGCTAAAGAACCTAGAGAATAAGATTAGCAAGGAGCGCATTTGGCATGTATTTGCAGATTATGACTAGCAGTTTACTGGTATCGCTAGTGAGGAAAGTGCATAACGGCTGAATCTTACCTCTGCTCACTTACGGTGTGAAATATGGAGGCTAACGTGAAGTGTTCGACGTAAGCTGAGGACATCATTGAGAGTTATGGAACGGAAATTGGTTGAGTATTGCAAAGAGATGACTACCAAGGGTCGCTGACGGTAATAAATTGGATTCCAAGTTCGGAAGGAAAGCGTAGCAGGGTAAGTTCGCAGGGATCAATTGGATACAGCTACTCAGGACTGGGTCAGTTGAAGTAGTATGGCCAATGCCTTCGCCCTGGGGTGAGTATAATCCGGTTGATGATGATGATGCGAAAACGGTTCGATCAAAAGTCTCACCACCAACTCAAACCCAAACTAAGTCATTTGGTTTGGTGAGGTTTGCAAGGACGTACAGCATGAGTGCGGAGATAAGCATGTAGCAACACATGGCAGTAAAGGGAATGAACCCTAATCAATATACCTTCCAACATGCACTGTCGGGCGAAAACCGGGGAAGAGTATCTATCAGTGTGCGCAAGATTCAAGACTGGGCACTTGCCTAGTACCTTGGAATAGGGATGAACGCTAAGCGAAATTCACCTCTCTAGTACATCAAGGAGGGGCGGGGGGGGGGGGGGGACGGCGATTGGGGGACGGGGAACCTCAAAAGCGACTTCAAGAAGAGAACCTGTCTCAGACGCCGGAAAGAAGGCAAATGTCTTGTGGTGGTGGAATGATCTTCGGGCCGAAGGCCGCACACTCGGCTAAGAGCGAGTGCTCGCCCTCTACAGAGGCCCAAAAGAGAGCTCATATCAAATTGTTTCTCAGTCAAAATCCTACGCTGCCCACATTCCCCTCGAAAATCCTATAACTCTATCCTCAATCCTACTTCCGCTTCCCCTACAACCTATCCCTTCCGCTACTTCCCAGGGGAGATACGTGGCGTCTCCCCGGGTCCGCTTCCTCGGCTGTGGGTCGCTTTAATAGCTCTCCTCTATTAATTTATTAAACTCTGACCAAAAACCATTGTCCAAAGGACCTACTAAATTACATCTACCCGTTATACATGTGGTACGGGAGGAGTCTGTCTATGGACTCCAACATACTAACTGTGGGGCTTAATGCTCCAAAATCACTCAGGCTATGAGAGACGCCATATTGGAGTGCTTTAGAAAGCTCTACCACGTGGGGCTTTTTCTTGCGGAAGCAACACTACGATAGTCGCTGAGCTATTTTGCGGAGCCCGCGATGAGCCAACAGCGCATGCTAGAGGAGCGAGTCACGTCACACAGAGCACAACAGGAGAGCCACGTCCGAGCCTCTGGCGTCTCCTCTGTTGCGCGGGTGACTCAGAGGTGCCACCGTCGCCACGCCAGCTGCGCATGCACTAGGAGATGTGACGTCACACGATGCACAGCTCGCGTGCCGGAGCCACCGCCTAGTCATCCGCGGCGCGGTAACTTAGAGGTGGTGGTAGTAGAAACATTTATTGCCATTAAAGATGTGCCGTGGCAGCCGCCTTCGCTGCAGATGTTGCTTCCGTAATTCTACTCGGGATGGCCATTGGTCAAACCACAGCCAACAATTATAGCGCAGCTCTTTGGCGCCAGTTACTGCGTTTCGCATCGTGGTCGCCGTTGCGTCGCCGTCGGCCTTGAAACCAGCTCCGCCGCGTCTCAGCCCCTCCCCCCCCCCCACCGCTCAGCCCTCTCTTCCTGCATGGCACTAACAAGTACCAATGGCTAACTAGTCACTAGTGGTTAACTACTTTATTTAGTCATTATTCATGACTAAATAGTCACGAGTAATGAGGGATGACTAGAGCCATATATTCCCTTCTGGAGAGTTCGGCGGTTCCTTGATCTCGCCGCCAGTTTGGGTACCGCTGCAGTAGTGTCTAGCAACATAGCACTTCCGCTGCGCAGACATCATTTTGTGCCGAGGCTCCTCGCAGTGCTGTGCGTGCAGAGTTGCAGTCGTTTGTTTTCTCTTGTTGTGGCCGACCTTTTGCAGATTGGCTGCTATTCGTGCACGTATCGGCAACATAAAAGTTTGCAGACCTTTACGGACACTGGAACGGGAGCTTGCAGCGTGGTAGGCTGCTCGAACTAGCGGGAAAAAGAATTCGCACTCTACTGTTTCCCTCATGGTGACAAGACCCGCGCCCGGCGCTGTGTTGGGGAACTACGAATGAAGAGGGACAAGTGGAAAGCCAATGACAACTCACGCCTTTGTGAGAGGTGTAAAAATTAGTCGTTGTAATTAGTACCGCATTCATTGTGCATACCTGTACACCCCTGTTAATGCAGGTACACTGCAGAGCCGACTCTTTTTTCGCATTGTGCAATCAAAACGAAGTGGAAACCACCAAAAAAGGGAGGTAAATGTTACGCGTTGGCAATATTGGAATTTGTTTACAACAGTGATTACGTCTTGCTTATCAACACTCTTCGCAGGGCATGTACCGTCGTGCTAAGTTTGAGCAACTCCGCGATAGCACTTTTTTGTGTAGTTTATGCGGGACGCGTTAGTACGTCGTGGTAGGTAAGTGGGACTAGTTATACTGATATAGCGATATAGCTGATATAGCGGCTCATGCTTCTCGCTTTTAAGCTCATCTCCTTTGAAAACGCTGCAACGCAGGTTGTCCTGTACCGGTGCGGTTGGCAGAATTATCTTGAGGTGTCAACGAAGGAGTGAGTGTTTTTGTATATAAAGACGTTCAAAGGGTAAAATAAAGGAGAGGCTGCATATATGCAGTATATGGGGGAAGATTTATCCTGCATTTATCGGTTCTCGTTTCACAACACCGGCAAAAGTGCATACGTATAGTGGTTCTAAACGATAACAGCCAGGAAAGCAGAAACTAGTTGCACAGACGGTACACGCGCAGTGTACCATGACAGTTGGTTTAACTGTCATCATGCAGGGTAGGAATCACCGTTTTTAAAGTTACGAGTGTTATTTTATGTCTTGTTTGCATTTGTCATGCAATGGCATGCTGACACCTGCATACAGTATTCTTGTAGCTTAGAATGTGGCCATTGATAGCAGTTATGTTGGTGCTGATTGGGAAATTTCATTCTTCACTGTACAATTTAAACTGTTAGCTAGCCTTCTGCCATCTGCAATGCTACTGCTGGGCTTGCACTTGTTTTAGAGTACTTCCATCCTTTTTAGCATGGTCCTTAGAGCTGCACTAACATCGGCAACATATATCATTCAGGATGCTTGTCAGCTTTGTGCTTTTTGTTGTCCAAACACAAAGCTAATCACTTGTGCGGCAGTGTGCTACAGTGTGAATACAGACACAACTAGTTTTTTTTTTTTCTCAAGCAGCATAGGCGTGCGCTCAGGGGCAGCAGGGGCGCGGCCGACCCCTCTAAGGCACTCAAGGGGGCGCCAAGTCTGCCCCATACATTTAGTCTGCCGGACTGTCAGTTGTAAACGTGCAATTTTATTTCCATGCAGGTTTTTTTTACAATAGTGGCAGCTAAGGACCCTTGGTGCTGCATTACATGAACTGCTCACTTGCTATGTTTACTTGTGGAAAACCGATCGAGGACTCAGGGAACCGTTGTGAGAGCGCGTCTTCGCCTATGTTTTTCAATTTTGTGTCCATTGTGAAGCTTCTTTTACTCTTAAATGCACACTACTCTTTATCTTTCGACTACACCACGTCAAAATAAATCTTTATTAAATCCTCATCTTTCTACTGCGTTGTGGCCATCAGGACTTTGAAGGAAAAAGGGGGGGGGGGGGTGCAACGGTGAAACTTTGCTCCTCCTAATGCAGAACCCTGCGCACACCTATATTAAGCAGGGTACTTTCACGCTGATCCCCTAAGCTTCAGCCACTGTGCCAAATGCATGGCTTCTGGTTCTCTCTGTGACGCTTACTTATCCTGGCGCACTTGCTTTTCATTGTAGACAAGATGTTGGAGGAGGAGCACTTCTTCTATATGTATGTTCTGCTTTATCTCAAACTTGTCCATTACCGCAGGTGGGCTATGTGAATTTTCTTTATTTCAATCAGTCCTTAGGGGTACATTCTGATTGGTGCATTGATAATTTTAACAGAGAAATTTCCGGCTTCCCATTTCAGCTTCTGCCTCCATGCCTGAGGCCACTTCGTTGCAACAGTGCCCGTCTGGAGAATTGGAGAAGTCTGCAGGAGATGTTTCATGCACTGCATTGCCAGCGTCCTCCGCTACAGTGCCCATCGTCCCAAATGTTTTGCCGGAACATTCCTTAATATGCGAAGAGGTAAGCTACTGTAGACTTACCAATATTGCAAAACAAATATTTGTGCGCCCTTGTTATGAATAGTTACTGCTTTTTTATATTCTGCAGGGGACGCCAGATCTATCTGAAGCTTTACTTGCTCCCATGGCCTTTTCGCCTCAACAGTGATCACAACATGTGAGTCTGCTATATGATTTTTATTAGTATCAGTTGATTGGTCGTTGCATATACTGACTAGGCTACTATACACACTTCAGGTCGATTCAAGCTCAACAATGTCACCTGCTCACTCTGTGCACATGGCTGTATCAAATCAAGAGTGGCTATCTCAACATGTAAATATGTAGCTGTGTTGATTGTGTGTGTTCTCTTCTCTCTTGTCAAAATCATTCAAGGTGCGATGCCGCACATTGACAATTAGTACCTGTTCTGACTGATGATATGCACATCTGGTACCTTAAATTAGTCCTTAAGCACTTGTTCAAATGTAAAAAAAAAAATAATTTCACACAAAGCACATCCACTGCATCCCATAAGCCTTTGTCAATCCTACCACAACAAATCTCGCCAAGAAAGGCAAGCCGTTATAGCTTACATTGACTGACATTTCCATTTTTATTGCATATTCTTTTACTACTTTAGGTGTCCCTTCTGTTTGATCATTTAATGGTAGTAAATTCGGACCTGTGAAACTTTCAAACCAGCGATGCTTAGCGTCTTGACAGTTTGAAAAAAAATTGAAGTTTGGTCTCTGGCATAACCTCATAGTCCGAGCATTTATTCTGGCTTCTGGCTTAACTTGCTCACTGCATTTTAGTGCTTGTCTGATGTGTTTTTTTATATAATCGAGCTGCTGATTAAGATTTAGTACAGTTATTGCATTTCTTTGCAGGAATAAATATTTAGTTGAACATAAAAAAAACAGAATTATGAGCCTGGTTGGCTAGCGTGGTGCGCCATTTTGATGTACTGTTGCTTTCAAGATCCTAGGCAGTACACAGTTTGCATGTTCTCTCTTTGCTCTTGAGCAGTACAAATTCACAACTTCAATGTATTTATGTATTTATTTATTTCGCATACCCACAATTGCCGAGGCATTGGAGAGGAGAGTAGGACTCGAACATCGAAATTTCAACATACGAAGAAGTAAATATAAACTACAAAAAAACAAGCGTAAATAATTAGCAGACATGCTGACGTGTAAGAAAAAAAAGGAATGACACGAATAACATTGCCATAAAGAGTGAAAATTCACACGCCAATATAACTGCCTTTTTTGTGATTACTGGGCCCATGTATTTTAGATGATAGTTTTATAAAAGTCTGTTTGGCCCTTTTGATTGCATACAATAGTGGTCTTGCTTGCCCCTCGTGATTTGGGTTTTATCACATTGCTTGACTTTACTTCTGATTCCTGCTTTAATACTGATGTACTCAAAACAGTTGCTTGGATTCTGATGTTTCAGAAAGTGGCAGACCTGCAACGAAAGGTAAAGCGCCTCCAAAAAGAGAATTATTACCTTGTGCAAGATAATGCAGGACTAAAAAAGGACATCAAAAGTGTCTTCAATGAAGCCCAGCTACAAGCGCTAGGGAGGGCAAAAAACAAAGCCTGCCCATGGTCTGCCGAAACAATGAAGAAAGGTCTAAGACTGCATTCCGCATGTAGCTCTACAGGTTACAACCTCCTCATTTCTGAAATCTGCCTCTCCTTGCTGAACGCACTTTGCGTGAGCATACGCAAGGCATCGAGTTTGAGCCTTGAGAAGCTAATGAAGTTTTCGAGAGGATGGCATGTAAGGTACCAGCATTTAAGCAACTCGAAAAAACATGCGTTCCTCTGATTGACTAAATGCAGTTGCATGACAGGCATGACTACGAACCAAGCAATCAACTTCTGTGTGGCTTTGCCACTCTTGGACGCAGACCAGATGATCATGCGTTGGCCACCCACTGCCTAACGCTTTCATGTTAGAAGATGTTTCTACGCGGTGGAAGCAGATAGTGGGCTACCATTTCAAAGGGTCATCCTTCAGAGGCAGTGTCTGTGCAGTGGTTGTGCACGAGGTTATAGAAAAAGCTAAAGCGATTGGACTGGATGATGTGGCGATCACAAGTGACATCGGTTCAGGAAATAGAGCTTTGTGAAGGGAACTTGGTGTGGCGGTTGAAAGGAATGGTAGGGTTTCGTACTCGACACCGTGCCCACACCAGCCATCAAAGCGCATTTGTCTGCTGGCAGATGTTCCATACATACTCAAGAATATTAGAAACCACCTCTGCCGGCTACAGACTATAACTCTACCAGACAGCATGGTTCAGTAATTCAAGTTACCAACTAATATTCTTCACATGTGGCCTATGATAAAGGCGGTAAAAAACGAAAAGGATAAGCCATACAAACTGGCACCCCATCTAAGTGACACGCACATTTTTCCAGGCCATTTTGACAAAATGAGGGTAGCTCCAACATCCGAAATTATCAGCCACAGAACAGCATGTGCAATTGAACAGCTTGATGATGGCTTACTAAGTGACAAAGCCGAAATCACAACCTGGTTTTTGAAGCAAATTAACAGATGGTTTGACTTGGTGTGCAGTAGGCACATTGAAACAGCATTCAGCCAGAGTAAACCTGGGTCATGACAAGGCTTCAGGCTTCATGAAGTGCTTCATGAACCTCTTTAGGGAAATTAAAAGAGCTTATTGCTCATGGAAACCTGTGCAAACCGGTGTGTTGGTGAACACCACTAGCATTTTGACAATACAGAAAGACTTGCTTAAGCAGGGCTACAAATTTGTCCTTACAGCTCGCTTCACACAGGACAGCCTTGAGAACCTCTTTTCAATAGTTCATGCAAGGAACCCGATTCCTACACCGTATCAGTGTAAGATGGCCCTTCGTGCCATCAGTGCTTCCAGTACTTGAAGCCTGCAAAAAAGCGAAGCTGTGACATTGATAATGCAGCTTTCTTTTCAGCTGATTATCGATCCAAGTTTTCAGACAGTGTCAACAAAGCTTGAAGGTGTGGAGGAAGCTTACGACATTTTACCAGAGATGAGCAGAACGAAGAGTGCATTTGTGAACATGGCAGGATACCTGGCTTGGTATGCGTTGAAAAATAGCCCAAACTGCAACATATGTAAGATGGCTGTAGAGAATGCACAAAATGATGCTAAGTGCGTACAGTTTATAAAGTCCAAGTCCTATAAGGATGGTTTTCTAGCTATTCCAAGTCAGAGCCTGTTTTCCCTGTCGCAATGTGTGAAAGCATATTTTTCAAGCACGCATCTACCTTACAAAACCAGAAAAACAATGCAACGCGACTGCAGGACGTGATGATGAGCTCCACAAGTGTACATTTTCAATAGTGCCGCAACAATAAGGCTCACATCGTACAACGTTTCAGTGTAGTTTGAATCCACCTCTATTTAAAAGATCTCAGTAAGAAAGAGCGTGACAGGCAAAAGGCAGCTTTGGAAGCCAGGAAGTTTGCAAGTGCATCGACAGTCGTTAAGGCAACACGACAGGGCTCTTCTCGCTGCGTCCTTCGGACGTGAAATGCTATAGTAGGCAAAAAAAGAGAAGTTCACAGCATTACATCATAGCCCATGCACTCCTGTATTATTTTAGATTTGTGGATGGGCAGGCTGATTGGTCCTTCATTTTAGGTGCAAAGGAACAAAGACTATATGGCTTATGGCAATTTCATTGTTTATTGAAACTGCAGTGGTTGTGCTTGTGCAATACGAATTTCAGGCTTATTAAAGGCAAATTAGGAGCGTCATGGTGTTTCCATTATGAGGACATGTATGACCCTTTCTGAGTGCGCAATTTGAAGGCGGCCAGGTATATTGCCTTGTTCATGTACTAGAGCTGTGTTAAGTGTTTTGACAGAATGTGATCTTTTCAGCATTTTGTCTAGTCTGAAACGTAATAAATCTGCCGGACTGGACAACATTTTCATAGGTGACCTGATAAGAAACATTATAGCTCTGAAACATGTTCTGCTATTTATTTTAAACGGCATAATTGCAAGTGGTACACAGCCAGACTCACTGAAGAGTGCTCGTGTTGTTCCTCTGTACAAAAGTGGAAAAAAAGAATGATATTGCCAACTACCGCCCTAAATCTGTTCTTTCCTGCGTATCCCAGATATCAGAAAACACATACTTTCTGTGATGAATGCATTTATTGCTAAACATGACCTACTGAGCGTGAATCAGTACGGATTTGTCAGTGGGTCAGGAACACAGGTGCTATTGGAAAATCTCTCTGATTTACTGCACCAGAGCCTGGAGAACAATGAGGTGGCATTTGGGCTTTTTTGGACGTCAAAAAAGCGTTTAACACAGTAAATCATCAACTGTACTCGTGTGGATTTAGGGGTCCTTTTTTGCAACTAATTAAAACTATCTTCAAAATCGCTCACAAGTAGTCATGTTTGGGCTTATCTGCAGTGACGCGGTAAGTCTGTTGTGTGGTGTCCAGCAAAGGGTCTATTTTGTCTCCTTTGTTGTTCAACTTGTATGTGAATGATATATGTGACTACGTGAAAGCATCCACCGTATTCCTTTACGCTGATGACACTTTACTAGTATCAAGCAACCTTGAGTTTTCAGGCGCCCTGGCTAACCTTCAGGAGGACGCTATTAAAGTTAGTGATTGGTTTGCCTCAAACTTAATACAAATAAATAGCACCAAACCCAGACTTGTCTGTTTTTGTAACCCGCCCAAAATTGTACCAAGTGTAGGTTCCATATATTTACACCGCTCATATTGCTCTTTGTGTTCCTGTCAACCTATAGCTAGCGTCCCGTCGGTTAAGTATCTTGGTGTGCTCATAGCCAGCGATCTGACTTGGAATACTCAGTTGACCCACATTTGTAAGAAACTTAGAAGTTTTGCATGTTTGTTGTTTAATTTGAAAACCATGATGCCTTTTTCTATCAGAAAACTAATCGCCCAGGCTGTGGGGTATAGTATATTAAGATACGGTATGTGTTGTTTTTTTACCGGCTTTTCACGTGGAAATGTCGTGTTAATAGGATTTTGAAAAACATCGCTACAAGCGTCCTCTACATGCCACAGGAAAATTTGCCCAGCAGTGTCTTTAGAACAACCGGTTTGCCTTCTTTTGACAACCTTTTTAAACAAATTATAGTACTGAAATATTTTTTGAGCAGTGCATACAGGCACATAAACACGAAACCGGTACCATTGAGACATGTTCCTCGTTATCTTAAACCGAGAGTGCGCACTCACTACGGTAAAGCAACAAGACGCTATTATGTTCCAGATATCTTTAATGAACTACCGGACGATGTATTTTTATTGACCACCCGAAAAACACTGAGAATTGCTGTTCAAGCGTTAGAGAACCTTTAATATATTGTGATGTTGCCAGTGCAGTTTTGATATGCTGTGCCAAATGTATCTTTTTTTTTGGTTCCTTGTTTTCTTTTCTCCTTTATTTTTTTTTGCCTCTGACGGAGTTCGGATGTAGCGCGTACATTGCCGCG